>JAVJIF010008348.1:0-172830 GCA_038442645.1 Agave tequilana | reverse complement strand
TCGATCGACCTCTGGTTCGGTCAACCGCTCGGTCGACCGCCAGAAGCCCAAGGTCAGGGTTTTAAAAGATTTGAAACTTGGTCTTTTAAAAACCTAAAATTTTTGTTTTAATCTATTAAATTCCACAAAAATAGTTTCATTGAAATACTTTGAAGTACAAATATATGTGATAAAAATTAACACATATTACAAACAAATTGAACTTTTTTTAGGCATAAAATTTTAACCTTAAAACAAAACTTTATTTTTCAAAATCACTTTAAAATGAAAATCTATTTTCAAACTTGTTCAAATACAAAAAAAAAAAACAAAAAGAAACACTTTTGAAGTATGGTGTGTATGGATATGATCCAATACACATATAAGATGAATATCTATGTTTTTGACATTAAGCTTTAAAATAAATTTTGGCTTTAACAAAACTTAAAATACGAACTAGAAACTCAAAATAAGTTTTTAGGCAATATTAAGCAATAGTGTGTATGGACAAAGTCCAGTACACATATAAACCATGTAGACTCGTTTGATGAAATTTGTTTATGAAACTCAAGATGTATACTTTGAAGCTCAAAATCATAACGGTATTTTTCAAAATCAAAACTATTTCACATGAAATCTTTTGAAATATTTTGTGTGTGTGTATATAATCTTGAGCAATCCACGACTAATCTATCCTTTACATTTTATCTAAAACCAAAATTTTAAACTTACAAATATGAACTCAAATCTCCTTGAAAATGTTCTCATGAAAATCTTCTTTTCCATCTTGATTTGAATCAAACTTTGATCCATAGAGTTAGACTCCAACTTGAGTTCTAGATGCGTCCTTGACGCGCGAGCTCTTGAATCATCACGTGTTAGCTTTAAAACTTGACTTTGAATTCTTTGTTGAACCTAAACACCTACTAAGATCAATATCTGAAATTTATTAAACACGAGATCATTAGCAAACTAAACTTTATAAGTTAGTCATCATTAAAACTAAGGTGAAGAGCCTCTGAGCCAATAACATGCATTTGAACTTAATCCGTTCACACTTTCTTACATGTATTTGCAACTAGGATAACTTGTTGGTGAAACTAAAATAAGTATGAACAATCTAAAATGGCCAAGGTGTGTGCGAGCTTAAAATTATGAGCCATGGATGCCTAAAATAAGCTGGATAGTACTAGTGAAGGAAGAACTACGTGCACATTCATATGTACGGGCTCAAATCCATATTTCGTATTTCCTAGAAGTAACACTAGTCTTCATGCACGAGCTCAAACCCATATCAATTTGATTAAAACAGTTAGTTAAATTTGATCAAATAAAACTTAAAAATTAAAATAAAAATATGTATCTGCAATAACTTTAAGCAATCACCAAAGTGCGGACTTTGGTGTCAAGAGAGTTTGATGCAGAATCCGTTGTTGTGATGGATTTGGTTTTAACAAGATGTTAGATGCAAGATGGGAGGATGTGTTATTTGGAGAGGATTTACATGTTCCAGTAGTACTATGATGAGGATTTGTAATTGGGGACCTTGTGGTGCTTTGGTTGTATTTGGAGTTGTGTATGTTCATTATTCACTCTGCCTATTTGGTTAAGGGTAAAAGTGAGGAAGTGAAGAAATGAGGAAGTGGTAATAATTTCCTTTAGAACTTAGGAAATAGTTAGTAAGTTTTTCAGTGTTTGGATGTTATTGGGAAGTGTGGTTTGAAAATGTTATGTCTTTTCCGGTATTTGGAAGGTAATATGAAAGTAGAAGTGGAAAGTTAAACACAAAGTTGACCGCAAAATAATATTAAAATAAAATTAATTAAGAAAAATAAAATTGGACTGTAATTAGAATGGAAGTGAGATTTATATTAGTAAAAAATTAACTATTTTAAGGTATAACTTATTACAAATGAGATTTACATGACCACAAAATTAACTATAACACTCTAAAAATGAGGAAATGGTTGTGTAAAAGAGAAAAGAGAAAAAGAAGAGAACTTTTTCCATTTCCCTTTTCGGGTGTTTGGCTGAACAACTAAAATGGAAAAAGACACTTCGCACTTCCTCACTTCCACCCAATTCCTTGAATCCAAACAACACTATAATGAAACAGGGGTGGAACTTATCACCTATTTATTAAACCAAAAAAGAAGACTGGTTAATAGTTGTCGATAAACTGTGGGTGCATAAATTGCTCATTCAGGTCAGAGGTGCCTCTTTGATCTCTCATTTGTTTCATCTTTGATTTCATTTAGTTTTGTTTTGATAATTCAATCCGCAGTCTACATCTAAAGTTGACCTTTTCTGGTATTTGAAGTGCATGTTTTGAGAAAGTGACTTATCAATGTTCAAGAATCTAAAGGAACTGTATTATGAAATTGAACGAGTTACTTAAAACTATGATTGGTGCTCTCATGTGGAACTTTGTTAATTGTCCAACTTCTAAGGAGCTCAAAATACAAACAAGTTATATCCAGAACCATTTTTTTCTTTTTTTTTGGGGTTTAGATTTTTACTGAATCAGATTGAACACGTTCATTTTCTTTGTTTGTTGTGGATTTGTAGCTTTATAGTGATTCTGGCAGCAGGGTACCGTCAAACTGTGCAGAATTGGTAAACTGATGAATGAAAAGCAGTGTATGGTTCCTTCACCGTCTTTTTGCTCTCTTCTTTCTTGCATTTTGCAGCATGATGCCTACATTTTTTTTTTCCCCTTTTCTCTAAATTACTTGTCACCCGAGATTCAAACCGATTTGCAACTCCAGCCACAATATTTCATGCAGGCAATAAACTAAAACTCCATCAGCACTGTCTCCGCGATTCAAAATTGCTTTACCAAAAGGCCAAAGCACGCAAATCTACAGTTATACATCTCCACACAGTAGAGCTAGCACTACAAAATCACTCACTGTGAAGATGCCGACAGAGATTCCTGAAACCAAAAAAAAAAAACTTGATATTACACTCAAATAGAAGACCAGCTTCCACTGTTCTGAACAGCAAAGAACACGTCCAGAAAAAACAGCACGCGCTGCCAATATGATAATCATAAACCAGGCAGCAACAAATCATCAAGGAACGCATCTAAAGGCATTAAATGCAAGCAGTGGAAGTTAAGTCTGGCATTTAGTCTTCAATGTCAAGCCAACCAGGCAGCAAAACAGCACACACCTAATATAAAGATACTTATATGGTAACTGTAACAGACTGACAGTTTGATGTTGGCATTTTTTTGCCCCAAATGATACCCCTATAGACACACACACATCAACATTAACCAAGATGAAGCATCCACACCAACTTACCCAAGGTCCATCATGCCTTCACTCAAAGGCCCACTGGTTCTCCCTCCTGACTTCCTCTTCCTCCTCAGGTGTGAAGTCATTCTTGATGTTGAACGTCTTCCGGATCTCTTCAGGAGTCTTACCCTTTATCATGTCAGCCACAGTCTGGCACGTGAGGTCCAACAAGCTCTTGATGTTCAGGTAATTAGCAGCCTAGAATTAAACACGAAGGGCTGGATATCAGAGGAAATTGAAGGCAGCAAAAATACTACAAGCTCCAAATAAGTTATCGCTTTCTGAGAAATTTTGCATGCCCCAGAATCTACCAAACACATACCAAAAATACAAGAAATCAGCTTCAAAGATTGTTATTGTCAAGGAGCAATCAACTTCAGTTCAAAGATCTATAATGCAAAGGACAGTTTGTTCGTGGTGTGTGTGCGCGCGTGTATGTTGGGGGGGAGTCTTCTCTGCCTAGCCCATGAAGGTTGAAATCCATAAACAGCATGAACTTTCAGCAGTTTGCAAACCTATCGTGAATTTATAAAAATGTAAAACTACACATACTTTTCTCAATATTTTCAAAAGCTACCTTCTGTCGACTCCCCATTAAGTCAAAAGCCATGTGATATACGTGTATCTCACGTGACTTTTTAATGATGACTGTCCTTTGATCTAGAGCAAATACTTTTGGTTCTTTTTTGGGTTTTCAGTTTTTTCTGTTTTTTTTTTCCCTTAGGTGAAGAGAGTTTTAGTTCTATGGCTAACATATTTAGCTGAAAATCTGTGTAAAAAAAGATGAAATGAAAAAATATATATATTATGTAAATGGTTGCTACTTATTTGCATTTATGTGATGTTGGTCATTCATCTTTGGTGTTGTATCTAATTTGTACTCCAATTTAGGCATTACAAATTTTGCCTATATGGCAGAAGAAATGAAAGATTGTAGTGAAGTTTGGAAGTATAGAGGAAAAGAGCAGAAGACCGTTTATTATTGATGTGAGCAATGCCCCAAATATAAAAGTATCACAATTACACATAAAAAAAATCTAATCCTAATAAGATGAGGATAATATACAATGTTCAACTTAAAGTAGAGAATCAAAATAGAAAATCAAACAAAAATAGGTATCCAAAATAAAAGAACCAAAATAAAAAAAAAAATCTAGTAGTAAAAGAAATTTTATTTCTAGTCTAACATCCCCCCTCAAGTTGGAACATAGAGATCAAACATGCCTAACTTGCTACATAAAACAAAAAATACCACCACGACCACTACCAAAACCACAAATGAACAACGATAAATCACGAACGATCACACAACGATCATATAACGCCGAACCACCATGACCACCACCACAACCACATCCTCGACTGTCACCACGGCCACCATCTCTATCACCACAACGACGAACCAAGAAAGAAAAACGAACCATGAACGATCATCTAACAATGAACCATCGTGGCCACCACCATGACCACCTCCTTGAACCATCACGAACCACGAACGAAGAACGACGAACCACGAACGATCACGCAACAATCATCTAATGATTAACCACCATGGCCACCACTACAATCACCTCCTCGACCCCACCATAGCCACCATCTCTACACCACGAATGAACATCCATGTCCATCCCCCTCAAACTCAACTCAACAAGAGTTCAATCTGCGGGATAAACGAAATATGCAGTACCTTCAACTTGCTCTGATACCAAGTGAAGTTTGAAAGTATAGAGGAAAGGAGAGGAGATCATTTTTATTATTGATGTGGCAATGGCTATAGGCATCACAATTACATGATCAGGGAACCTCTAATCCTAATACAACTAGGATAATACACAATGTTCAACTTGAAGTAGATAACCATAATAGACAATCAAACCAAAATAGAAAACCAAAATTTAAAAAATCAAAATAAAGAGAAATCCTAGTGGAAATAGAAATTCTACTTCTACTCTAACTATATAATTGCTTCATACTCTGCTAGAGAAGGAAATTAGAGGTCTACTCAAAGGTTGAAAATTTACAACTCACATTGAGATAGAAGAGAAAACAATGGAGAGAGTGACATTAAGAACCAATGGAAATGGAAGTTCTGCTTTTGCACGCAGCTTCAAATTTGATGGAATGAGGCCATAAGATCAAGATAGAAGATTGTATTAACAGAATTTGTCAAGAAAAACTATCTTCAATCTCATGCTCCTTATTATGGATGGTTTCTGCCAAACTTCTAAGATACAAAATGTACTATTAGTACCAAAGCTGCAGAATCTTAAGTTTTGCAGGAGTTTTAAGTTATTAAAGTGAGCATCAGGTCGTAAAATCAAGCCCCCCCCCCCCCCCCCCCCCCCCCCCAAAAAAAAAAAAAAAAAAAAAAAAAAGAAACCTGAATGAACTTCTTCACTAGTTGCTTGCTAAGCTCGGTATGACTCAGCTTTCTTTCAAGCAAAACCTCAGATTAGAAGTGGGTATAGGTGTGGCAGAGGGAGGAGAGAAGAGAGAGCTTTTTTACTGTGTTTGACGTTAGTGGTGGTGGGTTTTTTTTTTTTTTTTTTTTGTGGTTGGGGGGGGGGGGGGGGGGGGGGGGGGTCGTCTCGATTGTTGGAGAGGGAAGTCTTGAAGACTGGGGCAGAGAAAATGTGGTGGATGATGATGAGTGCAGAAGTGGGTGTCCTGTTCGGATGAGAAAAGGGGACAGGAGGAGGTGGTAGAGCGAGCTGTAGAGTTAGGTAGAATAAAATGGAAAACGGAAGAAGGGAAACAAGGATAATTTCATCTTGAAACTGACTCTTAGGTAGTTTATGAAAGTGTCCATATGCATAATACTTTTGTTTTTTTGCATTTTCAAAAGTTCATGGTAGTTTTTTCCCCTCCAAACAGCTGAAAGTTCCAGATGGTTTTACAGATTTTAGCTGTGCATGAATCTCATGATGGGGAAACGAAACTCACAAACTACACATAGATGCACATCACTGTGCCGTGTGACAACAGATAAACAACTTAAAGGGGAAAAAATAAAGCCTAATAACAGACTTAATGGATTTTGGCATTATTGAACCATTTTATCACCAACTCCAGTGAATCCACATTAACAAACACAATTCATTGTTAAATGTATATGCATAAGCCCCCAAAGTACTGGACTTCCCACTGAAGAGAACATGATGAATGAGAATGTGAAGAAAACACAATCAGTGTGGACACAACACAATGGCAGATGTCATCATTGGAGAATGATTGAATGCAGCAATGATATATTATTATATTGAAAAAAAACTCACAATTGTTTAACCCATAATTCAAACGATACTGTTCAAGCTAAATCCAAGCGGATGGGAAATTAAAAAAAATGATGTTCTAGAGAACCAGTGTAGGTTTGTTTACCCCATAATTCAACGGATAACCTTCAGTAAAATCCAGACAGACGAAAAAGAAGTTCCAAAACCAGTGTAGGTTTAAACCCCAGAAGGCATTAGGTCTTCTACACACTCATTAAGCCATCTCTACACCATAAAAAAAAGATCAGAAAATGTGAATAAAGAAAGAAGTATCTTCTATATAACGTGGATGTCACCAACTAAACTAAGTGTATGCTGGAACTATCTTCTTACAGATGACAACTTAAGTTATAATGACCCCAAATAAACCAAAAGGTATATTTGGATAATATGGAGCACCACTGAGTGATCTAAGTAGAAATACCTTAAAAGGTGTAACCGTAAACTCCATTGTTTTAAATATCAGCCAAGTCGGCCGAGATATCGGCCGATGTCTCGTTTTTAGTCTGCTACCAATACAATATGAGAAAATCGTCCGGCCATATTGTTTGCAGCAAAAAAACAACCGATATTTGAAATATTGGCGGATAAATCGCCCCATATGAGTCGACACTAAATCAGTCGATACAGATTTATTTTAATTGAATTCATTTTTTGAGCCCATCAGCATTGAACTCAAACACGACCCATCATCCGGCCATATGTGTTGTTTGCATCGTTAGTGCTCGATTATCGAGCCCTAATTTTTCTCCTCACGTAAATTGACAGCGCGACACTTGCCCCCCTTTCATTCCCCGGACACGACGAGCACCCCTTTGCTCCCCCAAGCTTCCATTGAATCAACGAGCGTGACTCCCTCCGAGTGCGACGAGCTTCCATTGCCCCCCCCCCCCCCCAAAAAAAAAAAAAAAAAATCCCTTGAATCAACGATAGCAACAAGCTTACCTTGAATCGACGATCTCCCCCGAGCTCCCCTTTTTACCATCTTTGCACGCATATTACATCATTTTTATTTGGTAGATGATATCTAACACTAAACTTTTAGTTATCAATATTTCATTATAAATAATATCTTATATGAACGCCCGATATGCGCGTGTATCCCCGTTATATCTCCTGCTATCCGATATCCGATATGAAAAACACTCATCTGATACAACAATCCAATATCCGATATTTAGAACCTTGGTAAACTCAGATCTGGTTTAAACCACAAGGCATGGTTTATAGAAATATCTAAACTATAACACGGTGCATTTCGTTTTTGTGTGTGTATGGGGGTGGGGGTGATTGAATGCAAATATCCTGAACATATACCTACCCCTCATTTTATAGGGTGCTGGTTACACAAGAAATACAATTTAATGCTAATAAAGCTAGCATGAACTGGGGTGTGCGCGCGTCTTTTCTCAAGGTAAGGGAAGAGGCAGGGGAAACAATCCAAGAGTTGATAAGTATAGTACACTAGAATGAAGATAGGTACAAACTAGAATAGTGCATTCAGGAGTTAAGAAAGACCGACTTTGACCTGGTTTTGAATTATGTGTGAATGCAAGAAAATACATATATAACGGGTTTTGAAAAAGTTGAACAGACTCCAGATAATTTAAACTTTAATCAAGTTTACCGAGTGCTGCATCTAGAACAGCACTTCTGTTGATCTGATATATGTAAATGAAGTAAGAAGCTACTTTATATCACTAAGGCTCCAACATTCAGACAAATTGACAGGGCAAGATTATCTTGGATCATGCAAATTCATTGAAAATTCCAGTGGATGATTTGTGGAACCAGTTAACGCATGGTCAGAGGTGTAGAAAGAGACCATTGATTTTACAGGTCAAAAGAAAAAGAAAAAAATTAAACATCTAGACTAATGTGTGAGAAGAAACCCAAGGAAAATGGGAAAAAAATGCATGCTATTCATAGGAAAATTCCATATAGATTTAAACGGTTCTGTATAATTAGAACATAAAGAAGACAAAGGAAGGAATCAGCTTGAATTTTGACGAACACTGGCTGAGAAATTTGTAATACAGAACGTTTATCGGTAGGCGAAGATGAACAATGTGATACCACTCTCAATGCATATTTTTCACCACAGAGAAAAATAATAGGTACATGCAAGTACTGGCAGATGAAATACTGTGAACGGTCAAAATGCAAACAGTAAAGAAAGTAGTATGCAGTGAAATGACATCCGGGTCACAGACAGCTATTAAGATACTCTTAGGGCTCAAGCCAAGCAAGTACTTGTTCCTCAGGAAATATCAAATCAGACTACAAATTCCTTTTGCAGCTAGAAGATAATAGGAAAGTGAAAAGGAGAACTTTAGAGATCGAACAGTGGGACTATAAATGCTCTTGCAAAAAGGAACCCAATCAATGGTGCTTGCTTTTGCAAGAAGTAACCCGCCTATTTGGGCAGGTGGTGGTTGCATTAGAGATCGGATAGGTGTAACAGAAACTCACTCTATATTTCATTTCAAAAGTCGAGCAATTTCAGCTAGATTTGGAAGTTGAAACAAAGCAGCTATTTAGAAACAGATTACATAGAACATACAATGCAAAACAAATAAACCAGAGTTATGACAGCTAATTTGTCTTGCATAGACAGTTAAGTTCCCACTCATAGTTTCTAACCTTGAAGAAATAAGGCATTCATCAGACTGACTAGAGCAGCTCAAAACAGAACATACTGAATTTGAACAACCAACTTAATACTATCAGGTTTGTACCACCTTAAGGCAAGGTTTTCCTTAGTGCAGATACTTCTCTGAAGCACAGGTGTAGACTCTTCTTTAACTAGAGTGTGATATGCCAGTAGGGCACTATCAGTAATAACTGGAGACTAGAAAGTTCTACAACATCACTGGAGCACTATTATGTGCAGATACAAACAGGTTAGGAAACTACAGAAATTGAGATTTTAGAGTTCATATAAAAGTCCATAGAAAAGACCAGCATGATAATGGCACAACAATATATACGGTGGTACTTACGCACGCATTAAAATAAGAGGACTCAGGCACTGCACCAAAAACTAATAAAGCAAAAAGATATGCCAATGATAATAGTCTAGACATAACTCGCCATTGGAGAAAGAGGATGCCAACAATACACATTTGAAGGTTCAAAAAGAAATTTTATGGAAGTCAACAAAGTCCACCAGACGAATTTAATATGTGGTCACTTGGCATCAAAAGGGCCTTATGATAGAATATGATTCCAATATCACAGTCAACTAACGCAAAAGAGCATGGTTCATATGCTTTTATGTTGACAAAATTATGAAAGTATTCCAAAAAATCATCAACATTGCATATTTCCCTCATGGCAAACAGTGCAAGCAGCCCTAAATAGGAAACATAATGAGATAGATGAATAAAGTGCAGAAAATGGCAACTTGATCAAAAGAAAATTATGTATCAGTGTAACCCGCATAAAAATGACAAAAAGATCATTTTTGAAATCATCAACTATAGTAATTGCACTGTTCATGAAACAGATCACACATCTTAATCAAGTACACTGTCGTGTAACATATTATCAGCTGGTATACATATCTGGACCCAACAAACAATGAAGTCGTTTTCTTTTCTTACCACGCAATTACAACTATCTATATATGAAATAATACACTATAAACTGAAATAATGCATGGATAAATTATAATTGTTCTTCTATAACTTACAGAGAAACAGATTTTTTATGAAAATAAACACGAATAATCCCTTTTCACTAAAAACCCAGCTAGGTCAGCTGGTATACATATCTGGACCCAACAAACAATGAAGTTGTTTTCTTTTCTTACTACGCAATTACAACTATCTATATATGAAATAATACACTATAAACCGAAATAATGCATGGATAAATTATAATTGTCCTTCAATAACTTACAGAGAAACAGCTTTTTTATGAAAATAAACACGAATAATCCCTTTTCACTAAAAACCCAGCTAGGTCAAAGGAACTTCGAATAGAAGGATCATAAACATCCAACAACATTAGTATGTGCTATCTAACTAACCAATTGACATAGATAAGATCAAAACCCATATCCAATTTACCCAAGAAGCCTAATAATACTCAGGAACCTAAGATGACAACTTGTGCTAAGATTAGCAGGGCATTAAAAAAACTGATCATAGGAAAGAACCACATGCATACTACAAGAATCCTGAAGAGAACCTACATGTTGTAAAGGATGCAGAGAACAATCGCAAGTATACAGAACCAAGATGTTCCTTTTACTGAAATTTAAACAAGACAACATAGAAATAGCAGGAGACCTGAAAGGTGCCGACCAAACCCTAAAACAGAAGAAAAATGGGGGGAATAAAGAGGAGAGAGGAAACGAACCAGGATGAGATCGAAGAGCGTGGCCTGATCGACCTTGACGAAATCGGCGTCCCAGGCCTTGAGCTCATCGTCGACGGCCTTGTCGTCGGACTTTGAGGCGGAGGAGTCTACGTGCTTCTTGCAGTACTCGATTACCTTGGACAGGATCTTGCTGTTGACGTTGGGGAGGGGGATCCCGCTCTCAGCGCACTCGTCCTCGATCATGTGGCGGATGGTCTGAGACTCCATGGCCACCGCCTCCTCGATTTCGAACTCCTCGCCGTCGGAGCTCCTAAGAGTGATCATCTTCTTCGAAGCCTCGGTGGCCGCCATTGAGAGAGCTAAAAAGAAACCCGAGAAAATTCTTGAAACCCTAGAAAAGAGGAGAAAGAGCAACTGGGGAAACTGTTCAGACAAGCGGCGCGGGTCTGTATTTATTGAGCAACGGAAACCCTAGAGTCTAGAAGTTTACCAAATAATTTTTTTGTCTTTTTTTTTATTTCTGTCCATTAGTTATTGCGGGCTGATATTTTTAAGTTATCGCTGGTCCAAATTCTTGCTGGCTTTCCCCAAACCCGAAGCGGGCTGACCATAGACTTGGGATGGCCCAAAGCTGGACCATGAAATTTGATTAAAACTTGCATTACCTTTGACAAAATTAAAACAGTGCCCATAACGGGTGGGAATGGAACCCGGAACCCGATAACTCGATCCGAAATGACCCGAATTATCAGGTTTTGAATTTTGATCCTTAAAATTGTACCCAATATAGGGTACGGATAAATGGATAACAAAAATTGATTTAGTTCCTTGTATTAGGGTTCTAAAACGGGTTTTGTGTCAGCCACCTATATCAAATCGTAATTAGAAAAAAAAACTCACTCTCAAAATTTAATTCACTTCAACCAGTTCTTTTTAAAGAAAGGACGACACACGTCAAGCACAGAAGCGCTACTGACAGTTACGCGCCAATGTATCGAGCGCAAAAGCAATGTAGAGCACGTTTTATAGCTGTAAGAAGACTTAAATGCCCCGTAATATTAAGCTGAGGAGTGCAACCATGATCTCAGTCCTAACAAAATGGCCTATTTCTAAGTCTTTAATCGCAATGCTCATAAAAATGTCATATTTCTGAGTCTTTATAGGATTGTGGTCGTGATCACAATTCTATTTATTAAGACTGCGATCATAATCACAATCCTTACAAAAATGTCTTGTTTTTTAGTCTTTATTAGGACTATGATCATGATCGCAGTTCTCACAAAAATGCACTGTTTTTGAATCTGACTCTCTATGCTATGTGATTTATTTGATCCCCTCTATCGCCTCAACGTTGAGATCGAATAATTTATGGTGCTGAAGCCGCTCGGGGTAAGACTCACCTGCAATAGGAAGCTTCCAAGTCAAGCGGTGAAGAACAGTATATGAATCTGAGAAAAAGGTAAAAAGGACAACAAAATTATATTGGAAAAAGGATTCAATCTGTCTAATTATTTTTTACTGACGTGGATGAGGCTGAGGCCAAATAAATAATTAACTTGAGTTTTTTTCCCCTAATTATGTTAAAAAATAAGTGGTTGTAGCCAATTTTTCCGGATTCTAATGGAAAATATTGAAATTGGAAAGAATATTGGATTTAGATGATAAAAACCCAAATCCAAATCTAATACAGTCAGGTTTGAATTCTCAAATAGAACCTTAATGTTTTAGTGAGTTTGAATCTGCAAGTGAATCCTACAAATTTATAATAAATCTATACACGGATCTCATAGACCCCTAGTGCCAATGCTGTTGGAATATGAAGAATATATATGTGAATCTTTGAATTGAATTACGGCGAGATCCGTTGATCGAATCAATTGGATGATGGTTGGAGTGGGTTCTCCTTCCATTGGGGATGAACGGGTATATTCACAAGTTCAATTCCGACTTCGAATGAATGAGATATTCAAGTCTAAAAATTGCCTAATTCAAAGCCAAAATGGGATTAACGGTAGCTAAAAGCATTTAGTCCCATATTGGCCATGGGATGAAAGTTCGTAGTGTTTAAATATAGAAAATTGAGAACAAAGGGCGTACCCTTTGGGTACTTGGAGTTTTCGTGCGCGATTGGGAGGGAACAATGCCCGCACATGCGTGCGCGCGCCGCCGCTGGCGACGGCGGCGGGCTGGCCGGCCGGGCTCGGGTTCTGGTCTGGGTCTGGGTCTGGGTTCTGGATTGGTTCGGGTTCCCTACCCGACCTAGTTCTTTTTGAATCAGGTCTCACGGGTATGGGTTACGCGAAGCATTTCCGCTCCGCTATCCGGATCCGAACCGCCCGCCAACGGACCCGCCTCGCTATCTGGATCCGAACCGCTCTAGTTGGACAATCAAGAGTTGTGATTGCTCCAGTTGGACAGTCAACGGTTGCGATTGTTGGGTCAAACTATTGCAACGGTTCAGACCAAACCGTTGCAACTTTTCGTTGGGTTCAGACCCGTTGGCCCTTCTTGGAGCGCTATAAATAGCGCTCTGAATTCTCAATTGAAAAACACCAACAGCAGAAAGAAATCTGCCTTCTAAAGGAGATTCTCTCTCTCAGTCTTGAAGTGACTTCCAACGGGAAGTAGTAAATTCAGTTTCTGAAGCGACTTCTAAAAGAGATTCTGCAAAATTCGTTTTAAAAAAAGGCTCAGAAAATTCAACAGATTCTTTAATAGAATTGTTGTCTAAATCTGGGACTTATGAAGAAGAATATTC
This sequence comes from Agave tequilana, assembly GCA_038442645.1. Taxonomy (NCBI): domain Eukaryota; kingdom Viridiplantae; phylum Streptophyta; class Magnoliopsida; order Asparagales; family Asparagaceae; genus Agave; species Agave tequilana. The sequence continues at coordinate 159,193 of JAVJIF010008348.1, read as the reverse complement.
TTCAACCTTCCTTCATCCTCTACAGCAGAAAGAAATCTGCCTTCTAAAGGAGATTCTCTCTCTCTCTCTCTCTCTCTCTCTCAGTCTTGAAGTGACTTCCAACGGGAAGTGGAAAATTCAGTTTCTGAAGCGACTTCCAAAAGAGATTCTGCAAAATTCGTTCTGAAAGAAGGCTCAGAAAATTCAACAGATTCTTTAATAGAATTGTTGTCTGAATCTGGGACTCCTGAAGAAGAATATTCTTCAACCTTCCTTCATCCTCTACAGTGGGTGCTCCTCCAAAGTAAAGGCAAATATTCTCCCAAAGTCTTTGTCCCGCTGCTTCAACAATCCTGTGAAGGTACTGGTTAACTACGGTTCAACCGTACAGTGATTTGGTAGTGCTATCCAAATACCGTGAAGTTGTTGTATCTTGGGAGACCAGCGTCCAGTAACCCGTTAGCACCAGTGCGGGGGACGTAATTGTCTTAAGGAGATTCGATTTAAGCGTACCTCACTCCAAGTACTGTATAAGTGAATTAATTTCTTTATACAGGAAATATACTGATATTCAGTATATTGAGACTAATTTATATCAGTCTAATTAGTGTTTAACCAAGGAAGGAAATTGAAAAGTGGTTCTTAAATTAAGGAACGTTCATTTGAAAGGAAAACCTCCTACCTGATATTTGCCGACCTGGCCAATTAGATTGTTGATATTACAGTGATCTTGATTAGTTGTTAGATTGAACCCAGAATCCAACAATCTTAAGACAATTAAGTATTGAAGTTTCTTACTTCTATTCTGCTTGAACTTGCAGAAAATGTCAGAGACTAATCAAGATAACTCTAGTAAGGCACCAAACATGCAGCTACAAGCTTTGATACCAACTCCACTTCCTAACCCGAAGCCGGAGAAGCCAGGAAAATTTGACGGCACAAAATTCAAGAGGTGGTAATAGAAGATGCTCTTCTACTTGACCACTCTTCATCTGGCCAAATTCCTGCAAGAAGATCCATCAGAGCCCGCAACTGATGCCTGAACTCAACGTGACTTCCTTTGCCGAAATTATATTTTAAATGGACTGGATGACTCTCTTTACAATGTCTACAGTCCCATCACAACGACAAATAAGTTATGGGCTAGTCTTGACAAGAAGTACAAGACTAAGGATGCTGGTACCAAGAGGTTCATCGTAGGACGATTTCTTGAGTACAAAATGGTGGGCAGTAAGACTGTAATCAATCAGGTGCAAGAGTTCCAACTTATCTTGCACGAGATAGAAGCCGAAGGTATGATTCTACCTGAAACCTTTCAGGTTGCTACTATCGTGGAGAAACTCCCACCTGCGTGGAGAGATTTCAAGAACTACCTGAAGTATAAGCGAAAGGAGCTGAAGTTGGAAGATCTCAATGTGAGGCTTCGAATCGATGAGGACAACAGAAAGTCTGAGAAAAGGAGCAGTATGAACTCCTATGAAGTAAAAGCCAATGTGATCGAAGACTCAAAGGGGAAAGCTTCTACTTCCAAAGGCTTAAAGCGGAAGAAGACTTTCCAGGAGTACAAAGGTAAGGTCCAAGAAGGCAAGAACATGCGCTTCAAGGGAACCTGCTACATCTGCAACAAACAAGGGCATAAGGCGAATGAATGTCGCAGCCGACTTAAAAAGAACAAGAAGAGCCATCCACAGGCAAACTTGACCGATCATGAGTCGCCAAGCCTTTCAGCTGTGGTGTCAGAAGTGAATCTGACAACCAACAATAAGGATTGGTGGGTAGACCCGGGGCTACTCGGCACATCTGCTCTGAGAAATTATTTTTCTCTGAATATCAAATACTAGAGCAAGATGAGCAACTATTCATGGGAAACTCAGCCGTCTCAAAGATTGAAGGAAAAGGCAAGGTCATTGTAACCCCCTGCTCCCTGATGTACGTATCACAGTATCAGTACGCGATACGGCGTATATTGTTGATTTGACCTCCATGGTAGTCCGATTGAGCCGATTTCAGTTTCACAAATTATTTTCTAATATTTGAGATTTTTCAGGATTTTCTGGAATTTTTCTGGATTATTTTGGAAAATCTCTACAGTCGGTGTCGACCAATACCGCTAATAGGCTTTGTGATTTTTAATTCACAAACGGAGTTGAATTTTGAGAATCAGCTTTCACCTTGTGTCTTAGAATTAAATTTTCTACGCTTTGGTATTTTTGAAAATTTTTCTGAATTTATCAAAAATCCGGCCAAACCGGTGTCGCCCAGTACCGGCGACAACTTCCAAGATTTTTAATTTGCAAACTGAATTGAATTTCTTCAAACCGTTTTCAGATTACGTCTCAGAATAATATTCTCTATTTTTTGTAATTTTTGGGCACCGTTCGGAGCTGATCGAATATTGAGCCCATATTATAATATTAAAATATTATTTTTTTACTCTTTTTCTTTTCCCTTCTTTTCCCTTCTCTTCTCCCTTTCTCTGGAAATTTCCCCCCACCACCTTTACCAACCGCCCTATCTCTCTCTTTTCTACTTAAATCTCTCTCTCCCTCTCTCATTCGTACTCTCTCTAATTCTCCCAAACACTCTCTCTCTCAAACTCTCTCTCTCTCCAAACTCTCTCTCTCTCTCTAATTCTCTCTACATAGCTCTCTCTCTCTCCCCCCTTCTCTCTCTGTCCTCTTTTCAGCCCGGAGGCCGACCGCCGGCGAGCAAGCAAGCCCCGGTGGCCGGCGAGCCACCGGGCACCAACCCTCACCCTTTCTTTTTCTTTTTCTCCTTTTCTTCTTCTTTTTCTTTTTCTTTCTTCTTTTCTTCTTCTACTACTTCTTCTCCTTCTCTCACCCTCACTCTCCCTCTCCCTTTATCGCGGCCTGAACCGCCGCCGCTGCCGGCGGCCGGGACCGCCGGCGGCGGGCCCCCTGCCGCCGGCCAGCTGGGCTGGCCGGCCACAGCGCGCGCAACAGCAGCCTCCCTGCTGCTGCTGCCGCCCTTGTTCTTTTGATGGGTTCACAACCCTTAACGGGTCGTGAACCCAAACCCAAAGCCCAAACCCCCTTTAACCCATTAATCCCTAAACCCGACCCGTTAACCCATTACCCAATAACTTAAGTTAAACGGGTTTGGGTATTGGATCTAAACCCGACCCGTTATGAGCCCAAACCCGCATCCAAACCAACTAAAGGTATATTTGCAGAAAACACCCTGTATATTTCAGTATTTGCATTTAATATTTTATTTACATATTTAACCCTATTTGTTATGATTTAGTATTCGGGCGATATCGGGAGCATCCGGACTCCGATTGGGACGATTCTGGATCCGTTGCGATTGTGGGAAAGAGAGCTACCTTCCTATGGCTAGTTTGTGAGTATTTTTATTTTATAAATTATCTTTTATCATGTTTAGGGATATGAATTGATTGCTTTCTGTGACAAATCATGATTATGGATAAAATACGGTAACTATTAAGTATTAACTGGTAATGATTAAACATGCATTATAATATGAATAACCTAGAATATTGTTAGGTATTTCCTGATTTAGAATGCAGATAAGAAGGTAATTATAATACCAATAAATACTGGCAGAGACAACTCGGACACGGTCATCATACCTGCACAGCCACTGACACTCGGACCACTAGTTCACCATATATTTGGACACTATTATTTCATGTTCATGTCTTGTATCACAGTTAGATAACTATCGTCACATAGATACTGAGCCACTGTATCAGATCACACTACACTGTCACGAGATATGACTACAGGACACCGGTATTGCATGCACCTGGATCATCATTACACGGACACTGGACATGGTATTATATGATACACTGATCACTGTTATTACATGTACTATCACAGAGATATTACACGGATTATTGCTACACATAGATGTTTCATTAGTACACAGATATACCAATGCACGGACTACCGCATGTCATATTCTTGGTTGTTATCATCGTTATATGGATTCTCAGCATATCACTGTTACACATGCATGTATGGTTTCTTTATTCTTATCATATGGATTCCCGTTCATACTACATGTATTATTGTTCCATGGTACCGTAGTCATGTTATATGATTGTTTCCTGTTACTGATACGGATATTCCCGATACTGGACATGAGAGCTGTTGATATGCGATGTGTGGAATCCCACATCTATTGTTCCCGTTATATTGTTCCCGTATTATATTGTTCCCGTTTCCCGTTATATTGTTCCTGTTATATTGTTCCCGTTTCTCGTTATATTGTTCTATGCTATCAACAGAGCTCTGGTCCAGTTATCATGTTACCCGTATCATGTACAGTAGTTGTTCTTGTTACATTGTATATTTGACGTATTAGATCATAAAGTTAACTGGGGTATGGGGGAGAATCGACGGTTGATTAGATCTTATCGGGTGATGTACTGGATCCATATTGTTCTCCCACTGCAGGGGATGGTAGTGCTACCTACCAATTGCTCCATGAGCTCTTGTTACTTGATTATTGTTCCCCTCTTAGTTGAGGGCTCTGGTCTTAGCAGCTAGGGGTTTGATAAAGGCCGTGATCCCGGGTATGCACGGGATACACTTACCCGATAAGAACTCCTCGACCATGGGTTTCCAATTAACATAATAAAACAGTATACATAATAGTGACGTCGGGAACACTTGTTATTTGGTCACTCTCTCTTTTGGATAATGGTACCCGTAGGCCATGTCCGGATGGGTTCGACTGGAGTGCGGGCTCTAGTATGAACCACCAGTGGTATGGGACACTGGAAGAGATTGATTATAATACCAGGTGGTACTGATTGCTACTATTGTATAACTAACATGGCTTGCCTGATACATGTATTCTATTGTTTAGTTGTACATGTTCCTGTACCCGACCATTTCGTCGTTATCATGTTACCTGTATATGTTGTTACCTTACCTGTTTCATGCTATACATTCTGTGGTGGCATCCTACTCATGTACATGTATAATCTGCCTCGCATATATTCTGTCTTCTGTATTCCGTGCAGACATCATTACTGTATATGCACAACACAGTATTGTGGTTATATTGCATATGCCCACCTGCATATTCATATTGCTTATGCCCACCTGTATGGTCACTGCTATCACGTCACCCCTAGACGACAGTATTTATGATATAAACCGGACACGCCTAAAGACAAGACCAGATGATAACCGGCTAGGTAGTGATGGTATTAAAAGATAACATGCTTATATCTTTCATGTTTAGAAACTTCTGCTGCTACTTATATGCTTATTATATGCTTAGGATATGGTATCACTATTACAACAGCATGTCTTATCTATTATTGTTGTGCTTGTATTATTATAGTACATATTATTGCCTCCTTCATTTTACCACTCACTAGGTCGCTTTCTGACGACCCTGCGTTTGCATGCCCAGGTTGAAGATCCGCGTTATCGTATTGTCAGATAGTCCATTGGAGTCACAGAGGAGACTCACCATCGAGATCCTTAATAGGTATCTTTGTGCTTTGTTCCTGTTATCTCTTTTATCCCTGTTTTTATATCTGTTATGATCGCTAACCCCTTTCTGCAGGTATTCTTGTACTTCTTTCTTGTTGGACCCCTTGTCTATATGGAGGCTATGTCCAGTATTGAGGCTTAACGTACGCGTGAGTGTATTTTCACCTCACGTATGTACGTCGCCATAACGTCTCCATATCCTTGGGATCGGGGCGTTACATTGTGGTATCAGAGCTTAGGTTCACACCTGGTGTGGGTAATCACCTGGGTCAATGCTTGGGCTCTTACCAATAGTACAGTCAGGTTCAGATTAACTGATATGTATCTGAATTTGGGGTTCTAGCAACGAGTACAAGAATACCATGACCTTGACAATTCATTCCTTGACTCGTTTGTATTCCTTCCTTCCTTCTAGTTGTCAACCAGAACATCCGATTTTCTTCTCGCTTTCCTTACATCGTCTTACTTCCCATCCGTTCGGACTAGTTCACTGCCATACTTCTCCATCCCGAGTTCCTTATAGATAACAGAGTGCGCAGCGGAAGTGTCGTGGACCCGTAACATTTAGGCTTTGGTGTTGGAAATATTGTTCTCCCATCTGATTTGAAATTTCGAGGACGAAATTTTTTGTAAGGTGGGGAGAAATGTAACCCCCTGCTCCCTGATGTACGTATCACAGTATCAGTACGCGATACGGCGTATATTATTGATTTGACCTCCGTGGTAATCCGATTGAGCCGATTTCAGTTTCAAAATTTATTTGCTAATATTTGAGATTTTTCAGAATTTTCTGAAAATTTTCTGGATTATTTGGAAAATCTCTGCAGTCGGTGTCGACCGATACCGCTAATAGGCTTTGCGATTTTTAATTCACAAACGGAGTTGAATTTTGAAAATCCGCTTTCATCTTGTGTCTTAGAATCATATTTTCTACGCTTTGGTATTTTTGGGGATTTTTCTGAATTTATCAAAAATCCGGCCAAACTGGTGTCGCCCAGTACCGGCGACAGCTTCCAGGATTTTTAATTTGCAAACCGGATTAAATTTTTCAAACCGTTTTCAGATTACGTCTCAGGATAATATTCTTTATTTTTTGTAATTTTTGGGCACCGTTCGGAGCTGGTCGAATATTGAGCCCATATTATAATATTAAAATATTATTTTTTTACTCTTTTTCTTTTCCCTTCTTTTCCCTTCTCTTCTCCCTTTCTCTGGAAATTTCCCCCCACCGCCTTACCAACCGCCCTATCTCTCTCTTTTCTACTTAAATCTCTCTCTCCATCTCTCATTCGCACTCTCTCTCTCTCTAATTCTCCCCAAACACTCTCTCTCTCTCTCAAACTCTCTCTCTCTCTCCAAACTCTTTCTCTCTCTCTAATTCTCTCTACATAGCTCTCTCTCTCTCCCCTTCTCTCTCTGTCCTCTTTTCAGCCCAGAGGCCGACCGCCGGCGGCCTTGCCGCCGGCGAGCAAGCAAGCCCCGGTGGCCGGCGAGCCACCGGGCACCACCCCTCACCCTTTCTTTTTCTTTTTCTCCTTTTCTTCTTCTTTTTCTTTTTCTTTCTTCTTTTCTTCTTCTGCTACTTCTTCTCCTTCTCTCACCCTCACTCTCCCTCTCCCTTTATCGCGGCCTGAACCGCCGCCGGCGGGCCCCCCTGCCGCCGGCCAGCTGGGCTGGCCGGCCACAGCGCGCGCGCAGCAGCAGCCTCCCTGCTGCTGCTGCCGTCCTTGTTCTTTTGATGGGTTCACAACCCTTAACGGGTCGTGAACCCAAACCCAAAGCCCAAACCCCCTTTAACCCATTAATCCCTAAACCCGACCCGTTAACCCATTACCCAATAACTTAAGTTAAACGGGTTTGGGTATTGGATCTAAACCCGACCCGTTATGAGCCTAAACCCACTAAAGGTATATTTGCAGAAAATCCCCTGTACATTTCAGTATTTGCATTTAATATTTTATTTACATATTTAACCCTATTTGTTATGATTTAGTATTCGGGCGATATCGGGAGCATCCGGACTCCGATTGGGACGATTCTGGATCCGTTGCGATCGTGGGAAAGAGAGCTACCTTCCTATGGCTAGTTTGTGAGTATTTTTATTTTATAAATTATCTTTTATCATGTTTAGGGATATGAATTGATTGCTTTCTATGACAAATCATGATTATGGATAAAATACGGTAACTATTAAGTATTAACTGGTAATGATTAGACATGCATTATAATATGAATAACCTAGAATATTGTTAGGTATTTCCTGATTTAGAATGCAGATAAGAAGGTAATTATAATACCAATAAATACTGGCAGAGACAACTCGGACACGGTCATCATACCTGCACAGCCACTGACACTCGGACCACTAGTTCACCATATATTTGGACACTATTATTTCATGTTCATGTCTTGTATCACAGTTAGATAACTATCGTCACATAGATACTGAGCCACTGTATCAGATCACACTACACTGTCACGAGATATGACTGCAGGACACCGGTATTGCATGCACCGGGATCATCATTACACGGACACTGGACATGGTATTATATGATACACTGATCACTGTTATTACATGTACTATCACAGAGATATTACACGGATTATTGCTACACATAGATGTTTCATTAGTACACAGATATACCAATGCACGGACTACCGCATGTCATATTCTTGGTTGTTATCATCGTTATATAGATTCTCAGCATATCACTGTTACACATGCATGTATGGTTTCTTTATTCTTGTCATATGGATTCCCGTTCATACTACATGTATTATTGTTCCATGGTACCGTAGTCATGTTATATGATCGTTTCCTGTTACTGATACGGATATTCCCGATACTGGACATGAGAGCTGTTGATATGCGATGTGTGGAATCCCACATCTATTGTTCCCGTTATATTGTTCCCGTATTATATTGTTCCCGTTTCCCGTTATATTGTTCCTGTTATATTGTTCCCGTTTCTCGTTATATTGTTCTATGCTATCAACAGAGCTCTGGTCCAGTTATCATGTTACCCGTATCATGTACAGTAGTTGTTCTTGTTACATTGTATACTTGACGTATTAGATCATAAAGTTAACTGGGGTATGGGGGAGAATCGACGGTTGATTAGATCTTATCGGGTGATGTACTGGATCCATATTGTTCTCCCACTGCAGGGGATGGTAGTGCTACCTACCAATTGCTCCATGAGCTCTTGTTACTTGATTATTGTTCCCCTCTTAGCGGAGGGCTCTGGTCTTAGCAGCCAGGGGTTTGATAAAGGTCGTGATCCTGGGTATGCACGGGATACACTTACCCGATAAGAACTCCTCGGCCATGAGTTTCCAATTAACATAATAAAACAGTATACACAATAGTGACGTCGGGAACACTTGTTATTTGGTCACTCTCTCTTTTGGATAATGGTACCCGTAGGCCATGTCCGGATGGGTTCGACTGGAGTGCGGGCTCTAGTATGAACCACCAGTGGTATGGGACACTGGAAGAGATTGATTATAATACCAGGTGGTACTGATTGCTACTATTGTATAACTAACAAGGCTTGCCTGATACATGTATTCTATTGTTTAGTTGTACATGTTCCTGTACCCGACCATTTCGTCGTTATCATGTTACCTGTATATGTTGTTACCTTACCTGTTTCATGCTATACATTCTGTGGTGGCATCCTATTCATGTACATGTATAATCTGCCTCGCATATATTCTGTCTCCTGTATTCCGTGCAGACATCATTACTGTATATGCACAACACAGTATTGTGGTTATATTGCATATGCCCATCTGCATATTCATATTGCTTATGCCCACCTGTATGGTCGCTGCTATCACGTCACCCCTAGACGACAGTATTTATGATATAAACCGGACACGCCTAAAGACAAGACCAGATGATAACCGGCTAGGTAGTGATGGTATTAAAAGATAACATACTTATATCTTTCATGTTTAGAAACTTCTGCTGCTACTTATATGCTTATTATATGCTTAGGATATGGTATCACTATTACAACAGCATGTCTTATCTATTATTATTGTGCTTATATTATTATAGTACATATTATTGCCTCTTTCATTTTACCACTCACTAGGTCGCTTTCTGACGACCCTGCGTTTGCATGCCCAGGTTGGAGATCCGCGTTATCGTATTGTCAGATAGAATATTTGAGTCACAGAGGAGACTCACCATCGAGATCCTTCATAGGTATCTTTGTGCTTTGTTCCTGTTATCTCTTTTATCCCTGTTTTTATATCTGTTATGATCGCTAACCCCTTTCTGCAGGTATTCTTGTACTTCTTTCCTGTTGGACCCCTTGTCTATATGGAGGCTATGTCCTTTACTGAGGCTTATCGTACGCGTGAGTGTATTTTCACCTCACGTATGTACGTCGCCATAACGTCTCCATATCCTTGGGATCGGGGCGTTACATTGTGGTATCAAAGCTTAGGTTCACACCTGGTGTGGGTAATCACCTGGGTCAATGCTTGGGCTCTTACCAATAGTACAGTCAGGTTCAGATTAACTGATATGTATCTGAATTTGGGGTTCTAGCAACGAGTATAAGAATACCATGACCTTGACAATTCATTCCTTGACTCGTTTGTATTCCTTCCTTCCTTCTAGCTGTCAACCAGAACATCCGATTTTCTTCTCGCTTTCCTTGTATCGTCTTACTTCCCATCCGTTCGGACTAGTTCACTGCCATACTTCTCCATCCCGAGTTCCTTATAGATAACAGAGTGCGCAGCGGAAGTGTCGTGGACCCGTAACATTTAGGCTTTGGTGTTGGAAATATTGTTCTCCCATCTGATTTGAAATTTCGAGCACGAAATTTTTTGTAAGGTGGGGAGAAATGTAACCCCCTGCTCCCTGATGTACGTATCACAGTATCAGTATGCGATACGGCGTATATTATTGATTTAACCTCCGTGGTAATCCGATTGAGCCGATTTCAGTTTCAAAATTTATTTGCTAATATTTGAGATTTTTCAGAATTTTCTGAAATTTTTCTGGATTATTTTGGAAAATCTCTGCAGTCGGTGTCGACCAATACCGCTAATAGGCTTTGCGATTTTTAATTCACAAACGGAGTTAAATTTTGAGAATCCGCTTTCACCTTGTGTCTTAGAATCATATTTTCTACGCTTTGGTATTTTTGGGAATTTTTCTGAATTTATCAAAAATCCGGCCAAACCGGTGTCGCCTAGTACCGGCGATAGCTTCCAGGATTTTTAATTTGCAAACCGAATTGAATTTCTTCAAACCGTTTTAAGATTACGTCTCAGGATAATATTCTCTATTTTTTATAATTTTTGGGCACCGTTCGGAGCTGGTCGAATATTGAGCCCATATTATAATATTAAAATATTATTTTTTTTACTCTTTTTCTTTTCCCTTCTTTTCCCTTCTCTTCTCCCTTTCTCTGGAAATTTCCCCCCACCGCATTTACCAACCGCCCTATCTCTCTCTATTCTACTTAAATCTCTCTCTCCCTCTCTCATTCGTACTCTCTCTAATTCTCCCCAAACACTCTCTCTCTCAAACTCTCTCTCTCTCCAAACTCTCTCTCTCTCTCTCTAATTCTCTCTACATAGCTCTCTCTCTCCCCCCTTCTCTCTCTGTCCTCTTTCAGCCCGGAGGCCGACCGCCGGCGGCCTTGCCGCCGACGAGCAAGCAAGCCCCGGTGGCCGGCGAGCCACCGGGCACCAACCCTCACCCTTTCTTTTTCTCCTTTTCTTCTTCTTTTTCTTTTTCTTTCTTCTTTTCTTCTTCTGCTACTTCTTCTCCTTCTCTCACCCTCACTCTCCCTCTCCCTTTATCGTGGCCTGAACCGCCGCCGCTGCCGGCGGCCGGGACCGCCGGCGGCGGGCCCCCCTGCCGCCGGCCAGCTGGGCTGGCCGGCCACAGCGCGCGCAACAGCAGCCTCCCTGCTGCTGCTACAGCCCTTGTTCTTTTGATGGGTTCACAACCCTTAACGGGTCGTGAACCCAAACCCAAAGCCCAAACCCCCTTTAACCCATTAATCCCTAAACCCGACCCGTTAACCCATTACCCAATAACTTAAGTTAAACGGGTTTGGGTATTGGATCTAAACCCGACCCGTTATGAGCCCAAACCCGCATCCAAACCAACTAAAGGTATATTTTCAGAAAACCCCCTGTACATTTCAGTATTTGCATTTAATATTTTATTTACATATTTAACCCTATTTGTTATGATTTAGTATTCGGGCGATATCGGAGCATCCGGACTCCGATTGGGACGATTCTGGATCCGTTGCGATCGTGGAAAAGAGAGCTACCTTCCTATGGCTAGTTTGTGAGTATTTTTATTTTATAAATTATCTTTTATCATGTTTAGGGATATGAATTGATTGCTTTCTGTGACAAATCATGATTATGGAAAAAATACGGTAACTATTAAGTATTAACTGGTAATGATTAGACATGCATTATAATATGAATAACCTAGAATATTGTTAGGTATTTCCTGATTTAGAATGCAGATAAGAAGGTAATTATAATACCAATAAATACTGGCAGAGACAACTCGGACACGGTCATCATACCTGCACAGCCACTGACACTCGGACCACTAGTTCACCATATATTTGGACACTATTATTTCATATTCATGTCTTGTATCACAGTTAGATAACTATCGTCACATAGATACTGAGCCACTGTATCAGATCACACTACACTGTCACGAGATATGACTGCAGGACACCGGTATTGCATGCACCGGGATCATCATTACACGGACACTGGACATGGTATTATATGATACACTGATCACTGTTATTACATGTACTATCACAGAGATATTACACGGATTATTGCTACACATAGATGTTTCATTAGTACACAGATATACCAATGCACGGACTACCGCATGTCATATTCTTGGTTGTTATCATCGTTATATGGATTCTCAGCATATCACTGTTACACATGCATGTATGGTTTCTTTATTCTTGTCATATGGATTCCCGTTCATACTACATGTATTATTGTTCCATGGTACCGTAGTCATGTTATATGATCGTTTCCTGTTACTGATACGGATATTCCCGATACTGGACATGAGAGCTGTTGATATGCGATGTGTGGAATCCCACATCTATTGTTCCCGTTATATTGTTCCCGTATTATATTGTTCCCGTTTCCCGTTATATTGTTCCTGTTATATTGTTCCCGTTTCTCGTTATATTGTTCCTGTTATATTGTTCCCGTTTCTCGTTATATTGTTCTATGCTATCAACAGAGCTCTGGTCCAGTTATCATGTTACCCGTATCATGTACAGTAGTTGTTCTTGTTTCATTGTATACTTGACGTATTAGATCATAAAGTTAACTGGGGTATGGGGGAGAATCGACGGTTGATTAGATCTTATCGGGTGATGTACTGGATCCATATTGTTCTCCCACTACAGGGGATGGTAGTGCTACCTACCAATTGCTCCATGAGCTCTTATTACTTGATTATTGTTCCCCTCTTAGCGGAGGGCTCTGGTCTTAGCAGCTAGGGGTTTGATAAAGGCCGTGATCCCGGGTATGCACGGGATACACTTACCCGATACGAACTCCTCGACCATGGGTTTCCAATTAACATAATAAAACAGTATACACAATAGTGACGTCGGGAACACTTGTTATTTGGTCACTCTCTCTTTTGGATAATGGTACCCGTAGGCCATGTCCGGATGGGTTCGACTGGAGTGCGGGCTCTAGTATGAACCACCAGTGGTATGGGACACTGGAAGAGATTGATTATAATACCAGGTGGTACTGATTGCTACTATTGTATAACTAACATGGCTTGCCTGATACATGTATTCTATTGTTTAGTTGTACATGTTCCTGTACCCGACCATTTCATCGTTATCATGTTACCTGTATATGTTGTTACCTTACCTGTTTCATGCTATACATTCTGTGGTGGCATCCTACTCATGTACATGTATAATCTGCCTCGCATATATTCTGTCTCCTGTATTCTGTGCAGACATCATTACTGTATATGCACAACACAGTATTGTGGTTATATTGCATATGCCCACCTGCATATTCATATTGCTTATGCCCACCTGTATGGTCACTGCTATCACGTCACCCCTAGACGACAGTATTTATGATATAAACCGGACACGCCTAAAGACAAGACCAGATGATAACCGGCTAGGTAGTGATGGTATTAAAAGATAACATGCTTATCTTTCATGTTTAGAAACTTCTGCTGCTACTTATATGCTTATTATATGTTTAGGATATGGTATCACTATTACAACAGCATGTCTTATCTATTATTATTGTGCTTGTATTATTATAGTACATATTATTGCCTCCTTCATTTTACCACTCACAGGTCGCTTTCTGACGACCCTGGGTTTGCATGCCCAGGTTGGAGATCCGCGTTATCGTATTGTCAGATAGTCCATTGGAGTCACAAAGGAGACTCACCATCGAGATCCTTCATAGGTATCTTTGTTCTTTGTTCCTGTTATCTCTTTTATCCCTGTTTTTATATCTGTTATGATCGCTAACCCCTTTCTGCAGGTATTCTTGTACTTCTTTCCTGTTGGACCCCTTGTCTATATGGAGGCTATGTCCTGTACTGAGGCTTAACGTACGCGTGAGTGTATTTTCACCTCACGTATGTACGTCGCCATAACGTCTCCATATCCTTGGGATCGGGGCGTTACATTGTGGTATCAGAGCTTAGGTTCACACCTGGTGTGGGTAATCACCTGGGTCAATGCTTGGGCTCTTACCAATAGTACATTCAGGTTCAGATTAACTGATATGTATCTGAATTTGGGGTTCTAGCAACGAGTACAAGAATACCATGACCTTGACAATTCATTCCTTGACTCGTTTGTATTCCTTCCTTCCTTCTAGTTGTCAACCAGAACATCCGATTTTCTTCTCGCTTTCCTTGCATCGTCTTACTTCCCATCCGTTCGGACTAGTTCACTGCCATACTTCTCCATCCCGAGTTCCTTATAGATAACAGAGTGCGCAGCGGAAGTGTCGTGGACCCGTAACATTTAGGCTTTGGTGTTGGAAATATTGTTCTCCCATCTGATTTGAAATTTCGAGGATGAAATTTTTTGTAAGGTGGGGAGAAATGTAACCCCCTGCTCCCTGATGTACGTATCACAGTATCAGTACGCGATACGGCGTATATTGTTGATTTGACCTCTGTGGTAGTCCGATTGAGCCGATTTCAGTTTCAAAATTTATTTGCTAATATTTGAGTTTTTTCAGATTTTCCTGAAATTTTTTTGGATTATTTTGGAAAATCTCTGCAGTCGGTGTCGACCGATACCGCTAATAGGCTTTACGATTTTAATTCACAAACGGAGTTGAATTTTGAGAATCCGCTTTCACCTTGTGTCTTAGAATCATATTTTCTACGCTTTGGTATTTTTGGGGATTTTTCTGAATTTATCAAAAATCCGGCCAAACCGGTGTCGCCCGGTACCGGCGACAGCTTCCAGGATTTTTAATTTGCAAACCGGATTGAATTTTTTCAAACGTTTTTATATTACGTCTCAGGATAATATTCTTTATTTTCTGTAATTTTTGGGCACCGTTCGGAGCTGGTCGAATATTGAGCCCATATTATAATATTAAAATATTATTTTTTTACTCTTTTTCTTTTCCCTTCTCTTCTCCCTTTCTCTGGAAATTTCCCCCCACCGCCTTACCAACCGCCCTATCTCTCTCTTCTCTACTTAAATCTCTCTCTCCCTCTCTCATTCGCACTCTCTCTCTCTAATTCTCCCCAAAACACACTCTCTCAAACTCTCTCTCTCTCCAAACTCTTTCTCTCTCTCTCTCTCTAATTCTCTCTACATAGCTCTCTCTCTCGCCCCTTCTCTCTCTGTCCTCTTTTCAGCCCGGAGGCCGACCGCCGGCGGCCCGGTGGCCGCGAGCAAGCAAGCCCCGGTGGCCGGCGAGCCACCGGGCACCACCCCTCACACTTTCTTTTTCTTTTTCTCCTTTTCTTCTTCTTTTTCTTTTTCTTTCTTCTTTTCTTCTTCTGCTACTTCTTCTCCTTCTCTCACCCTCACTCTCCCTCTCCCTTTATCGCGGCCTGAACCGCCGCCGCCGCCGCCGGCGGGCCCCCCTGCCGCCGGCCAGCTGGGCTGGCCGGCCACAGCGCGCGCGCAGCAGCAGCCTCCCTACTGCTGCTGCCGCCCTTGTTCTTTTGATGGGTTCACAAACCTTAACGGGTCGTGAACCCAAACCCAAAGCCCAAACCCCCTTTAACCCATTAATCCCTAAACCCGACCCGTTAACCCATTACCCAATAACTTAAGTTAAACGGGTTTGGGTATTGGATCTAAACCCGACCCGTTATGAGCCCAAACCCGCATCCAAACCCACTAAAGGTATATTTGCAAAAAACTCCCTGTACATTTCAGTATTTGCATTTAATATTTTATTTACATATTTAACCCTATTTGTTATGATTTAGTATTCAGGCGATATCGGGAGCATCCGGACTCCGATTGGGACGATTCTGGATCCGTTGCGATCGTGGAAAGAGAGCTACCTTCCTATGGCTAGTTTGTGAGTGTTTTTATTTTATAAATTATCTTTTATCATGTTTAGGGATATGAATTGATTGCTTTCTGTGACAAATCATGATTATGGATAAAATACGGTAACTATTAAGTATTAACTGGTAATGATTAGATATGCATTGTAATATGAATAACCTAGAATATTGTTAGGTATTTTTTGATTTAGAATACAGATAAGAAGGTAATTATAATACCAATAAATACTGGCAGAGACAACTCGGACACGGTCATCATACCTGCACAGCCACTGACACTCGGACCACTAGTTCACCATATGTTTGGACACTATTATTTCATGTTCATGTCTTGTATCACAGTTAGATAACTATCGTCACATAGATACTGAGCCACTGTATCAGATCACACTACACTGTCACGAGATATGACTGCAGGACACCGGTATTGCATGCACCGGGATCATCATTACACGGACACTGGACATGATATTATATGATACACTGATCACTGTTATTACATGTACTATCACAGAGATATTACACGGATTATTGCTACACCTAGATGTTTCATTAGTACACAGATATACCCCAATGCACGGACTACCGCATGTCATATTCTTGGTTGTTATCATCGTTATATGGATTCTCAGCATATCACTGTTACACATGCATGTATGGTTTCTTTATTCTTGTCATATGGATTCCCGTTCATACTACATGTATTATTGTTCCATGGTACCGTAGTCATGTTATATGATCGTTTCCTGTTACTAATACGGATATTCTCGATACTGGACATGAGAGCTGTTGATATGCGATGTGTGGAATCCCACATCTATTGTTCCCGTTATATTGTTCCCGTATTATATTGTTCCCGTTTCCCATTATATTGTTC
The DNA here is from genome assembly GCA_038442645.1 of Agave tequilana. Lineage (NCBI taxonomy): Eukaryota > Viridiplantae > Streptophyta > Magnoliopsida > Asparagales > Asparagaceae > Agave > Agave tequilana. The sequence continues at coordinate 142,254 of JAVJIF010008348.1, read as the reverse complement.
ATGTTATATTGTTCCCGTTTCTTGTTATATTGTTCTATGCTATCAACAGAGCTCTGGTCCAGTTATCATGTTACCCGTATCATGTACAGTAGTTGTTCTTGTTATATTGTATACTTGACGTATTAGATCATAAAGTTAACTGGGGTATGGGGGAGAATCGACGGTTGATTAGATCTTATCGGGTGTTGTACTGGATCCATATTGTTCTCCCACTGCAGGGGATGGTAGTGCTACCTACCAATTGCTCCATGAGCTCTTGTTACTTGATTATTGTTCCCCTCTTAGCGGAGGGCTCTGGTCTTAGCAGCCAGGGGTTTGATAAAGGTCGTGATCCCAGGTATGCATGGGATACACTTACTGTTGGCCCAAAGGCCTTTCACCCTAGTTTTGATGATGATTAACTCATGTAGTTATGTTTACTAATAATCTTGTGTTGTTTATGTTTCAAATTATTAACCAAGATATTAGTTGGTGATTAGCTTCAACAAGGTGTTTAGAAGCTTTTCATGATGATTTCAGGGCCAAAGCATCAAGATCACACATTGCCTAGCCCATGGATGGAGTTTTGGAGCAAGTCTACTTGAAGATGAAGATCATCAAGAAGACTTAGGTATCCATAGTTTAGTTAGTGTGTTTAGATCCAATTTGTAAAGCTTAGTATAGTTGATATGCTCAAGTGCACAACACACACGTTTTCATGTTTTGGATTTGGTTTTCATGAATAGTAGATCAAAACAAGTTTACTTTATTTCTATGTATATTAGATGTATTCTAGATATACATACATGGTTTAACTTGCTAGACAAACTTATTTTGATATCCCTATTCATGTGTTGAAAAATCAAGTTTGATAAAAGTACAAGTTTTGTTTTGATAAAATTTGCAAGACTCAAAAATGAATTGATATGATTGATATATGTCTTGAAATTTTTATCACAAGTTTGTGTTTCCATATAAAATGATAAAACTATTTTTGGTGATTTTTAGAAGTGTTAAAAGATTTTTAGAAAAATATTTTACACTGTTTTTCTGACCCAGATTGCTGTTCCAGGCTTCAATCAGTCGACTAGTCAACCTGACCTAGTCGACTTGGGTGAAGTCGGTCGACCGGGCCGGTCGATCGACGTGCACAAATCTGTGCACGTTTGGAGGCACTGGGACGGTCGACCGCTCGGGTCGACCGGGGCACTTACAGTGCTCTCTGTTTGTTTCGGTCGACCGGGCCGGTCGACCGCAGTTGCCCAACGGTCATATTTCTGACCGTTGGCGGTCGACCGGGCCGGTCGACCGTTGCCTGTCAGAGCTGCCAGCTCAGCTCTAACAGCTAGTTTTGTATTGGGGCTATATATACCCCATCTCTTCATAGTTTTTGTAGAAGTTTTCAAGGGCAAAAATTCCAGACCTTCTTAAGTGTTTTTAAAGAGTTTTCAAAAGTATTTGGGGCTTTAATCTTTCAATCTTTATTGTTTTAGGTTTTTGGAAAAATCAAAGAAAAGAGGATTTTGGGAGCTTTGTCTTGGTTTTCATTCTATATCTTTTGCAAGAATTTTCCCAAGTGTTTTTCTTTGTTGCTTGTTTTCCAAACACCTAGTTTTCCACACTTGAGCTATCTTCTATCCTAATCTATTAGGATCATTTGTTTTGTGGAAAAGAAAAAGGAAAGAGGTTTGTGGTTGAAAGAGACCACCTATTGTAAACCCTTGATTTCTTGGTTGCTCCCTCTTTGGTAGAGGTTGAGGTTGTGATTTGGGTTGTTGGTTTGCTCCCTCTATTGTGAGGTGGAGATTGGTGTTTACTCCCTCTTGGAGAGGTGGAGTTTGGTTGTAAACCCTCTTCGGTAGAGGTGTTGGTTGTTGTGGTTGTTTGGCTAAGGGCCTACCCCTCTTGTGTGAGGAGGTGTTTGTTTGAGAGAGGAGTTAGGTACTCCATTGTTGTACAAATCCTTCTCGGTGAAGGTTCCCTCGGTGGGAGTCCTCGGTGGACGATATAGTGGATTGGAAATCCTACACGGTGGTGTAGGCGGGGATGTAGAGCAAGGGTGCTCGAACCTCGAAATATATCATTGTGTTTGCGTTTGATCCACTTATCTCTAAACTCTCTCTCTTTACATTTGTGCAAAGCATCATTCATCATACATATTACTTACTTGCATTTGTGTTGTGTCTTGCATATTTCATATTGCTATATTATCTTGTATATGCTTGGTTGCTTGTGTGTGCCTCACTTGTACCTAATCAACAAGTGCTTCACATAGCACCTCAACCCATTCAAGGGGAATCAAGAGGAGTTAGTCCAGAGCCCTTAACGGGGAATTCGGCTACACTTGTTGATTGTACTAAGTGTGTTTGCAAAATTTGCATTAGTTTCCGCATTTAGCGCACTTAGTTTTGCATTTAGTTTTAGATTAGCTCTAACACCTATTCACCCCCCTCTAGGTGTTCCTTTCAATTGGTATCAGAGCTAGTGCTCCTGATACTTAGGCTTAACATCCTATGAGTGAGATCCTTTGTTTGCTAATCTATTGTTTGCATTTGCTTGTTTTGCACACATATAGTTTATCATGGCTTTCATGACCCCACCTATGTATGACCCTTCCAACACTCATGTTTGGAAGATTAGGATGACCGTATATTTACAAACCCTAGGTCATAAAGTTTATCTTGCCATTACCAAGGAATCATTCCTTAGTGATAGCAATCATATAGGGGCCAATGCACAAGCCCTTGAGGCCATTAGAAGCACATTACCTAAAGATTATCTTATGTGTGTTTCTAACTTTGATTCCGCTTTTGTAGTGTGGAACAAATTGACAACCACCACCACCTCCGAGCTTCTATTGCCAAATCAACTGGAGGAATCTAGTGGAGAATCCGATTCACAATGCTTCATGGTCCAAGGGAATGACTCCCTTGAGGTACATTCAGAACCCCACTTAGATAATGATGATTGTGCTAGTTCTTCAAATGATTATGTTGATCCCCACGCCTTAAATGAAGAACTTTCTATTGTGTGTGAAAAACTAATAGAAAAATATAATTTGTTGAAAAAGAAAAGTCTAGAAATTGAAAAAGAAAATAAAAGTTTGCATTCTAGACTTGATGTTGTTTTGCAAGAGAAAGAGCAGATTGCTAATGAGAGGGATTCATTAAAATCTCAACTTGATCTTGCACTTAAAGAAAATAACTTTTTGAAAAATAAAAATGATTGCCATGCTATTTTGGAGAAAAATGAAAATTTGTCTTCAAAAATTGATTTTGTTCTAAAAGATAATGTTGCTTTGAAAAATAAAATTATTTCTATTTCAAATGATTTAGATATTTGTTTAAAGAAAAATGTTGTTTTAAAAAATAAGATTGATGAACATGTTTGCCATGCTAGGGTAGTTTCACCTAGATCACCCCTTGCATGCTCCACTTCTTCTATGATTAAAAATGATATAAACATGTTGAAGAAGAAAATGGATTGTTTGGGCTCCACTATGAGCCAATGTGCTAAGAACCATACACGCTTGGAATCCTTGGTTCGAAAGAAACAAGTTTCATCTTTTATGCATGCACACCATCCACGGCATACACATGCTCCACACGGACACCATCAACACATGTATGCTCATGTGTACACATGTACACATTGTGGCCGAAAAGGCCATCTTGCTAAATTTTGCTATGATCGTTTACATGTTGAGAATTTAGCAAAGAAGTTTGTTTGGGTTAGAGAAGGTACTAACCCCCATGGACCCAAGAAGATATGGGTACCAAAGACCACCCCTCCTATTATTTTTGATGTAGGTGTGGGCTCTCACATGACGTGAGAGTGATGACACTTTGGAGTGGATGCGTTCCGGACTTAAAGGAAATCAATTGGATGCATCACTTTTAAGGAAAGATTTGGTGGAGAGGACCACCATGTTTTGGAGACAAGGGAAGTTGCCTTCTAGGTTTTGGTAACGATTCCTAACTCCTTATTTTGTTTACATGCTTTCCATGTTTATCTTTCATAGCATGTTTCATTATTTGGTGATTATTATGATAATACCATGCTCATTAGATCCTTGACATACATGTATAGTATTTGAGACACACATGATTGCATGAACCCATACTTAGTGTTCTCACTTTTGTTTAAGCTATAATGTACATCATGAATCTAATACATGTGAATTTACATAGTAATCATGTCTTAGTTTTATCATGATGATTTTTATCTTGTTTTTGATGCTTCATGTTAAGATTACTTGTTTAGATGTTAGTTTTCATTAAGACTAGTTATATACTTGTTCATAGAATGGGCGACAAATAATTTATATATAGTTGGGCTTGATTGCTTATTTGAACCCATTAGATGTGCTAGTATAATCTAGTTTTGATGATTCATACATTTTAAACTTGTATTCCTATTTTTGAATTTGTTTTATGAGTTTTCACTTCATGTATATGTTTGTATTGCCAAACTTTAAGATATACATGTATACCCCTTGAGTCATTTGCCTTTCATGCAAATCTATATATGGACTCAATTGTGTTTAGGGATATGTATGTATACTTATTGTGTTGACAATTCATACATATACCTTGAAATGAAATGTGTTTTGGTGAAGATTTAGCTTTTCTTGATTTTGTGTTTAATTGTTTAACTTCATGTATATGTCTATCTTGTCCAAACTATTAGATATACATGTTTATCCTTTTGAGCCACGTGCCTTCATGCATATATAAATAGTGGACTCGTTGTGTTTTGGATATGTATGTATATTTTAATTTGTACTTGACATACATATGCCATGAAGATTAAATAAGTTTTGATGATTTTCGTGTTTTCAATGTTTAAGGAATAATTGAGCTTAATTGAATATTTTCATGATTATGATATTCACACTTTATTTGTACACTCACATTTATTGCTTGCTCATGTTTTGTATTCATGAGTCATATTTATGCCTAATTGAATTAGAGTGTTGATTATCATGTGGATTTCATGTTTTATGAAAATTATTTTTAGTTTATTCCTTGCTTGAAGGATTTCGCACTAGTTAACAAGTTTTTCATTTTAACTAGTTCGTATTCTTCAATTTGGTAGTGATTTTCAAACAAAACTACATTTTCAAATCTATTTTTGAAAACCCCTACCATCCAAGGGTGGTTGGATGGGAGATCATGGTCATGTATGCTTTAAAATGAAAATCATTTAAAACTTGAACCTTGATTGGGAGGATTAGATTATATGAGTCATACCATGCTTTTATTGTTATGTCAATTGGTATCATTGAACTATTTCAATTGGTATCAATTTTGATCCTTTGTGTATACTCATATATTTATTGTGTATGTATATTTTCAATTGGTATCATCTATTAGTGATTGGTACTCATTCTATTTCATACACATGTACTTATTTTATTTGTGCTTAAGATACAAATTTTTCACAAAATCTTGTTTATGATAGTGCTTGAGCTTCAATTTTGTTTCAATTGATTACTTTTAAATTGGTATCAAGCCCATGCATCTTTTTAGTTGGTATTTCATAAAGGGGGAGAAAATTTAATTTTGTCTTTCAATTGGTGATTCTTCAATTGGTATTTATTTCCCACTCCCTTACTTTATGATTGAAAATTTCATATTGGTATCATATGTTTAATATGAAAATTATTTACAATTGGTATCAAAATTTTGTTTAGACATTCAAAATTTATTATGTTTAATTTCAATTGATATCAAGATGTTTCATGTGTTTTTGCTTAAAATTGGTATCTAAAAATTTCGTTTTTAAGAAAAATACAAAAGTTTTGATTTGTATTGACTATATGCATATAGATTCATGATGAGTGTATCTTGTATTGAAGAGCTTAACATCTCTTCGTTATGTGATACACGTGTGTAGGGGGAGCTTCACATCTCCTCTTATGCATTACATAGTGTGTGTTATGTGAATTAGGGCTTAACATCCCTCTTTCATGTAATGCATATGTGTAGGGAAGCTAACTTAGCGTCTTCCTCTTCATGAATGTATATAGCATATAACATCTATTGATCTTTGTTTATTTTCAATTGATATCAAGATGCTTCATTGACATATTTATCTATTGATATCATGTTGTTTATAGTCACCCCTTATTGACCTTGTTTTTGTTTTAGACAAAAGGGGGAGAATATTGTTTTATTGTTTTGATTGACTTAAAAGGGGAGAAAGATTTTTACCCCTCATTTTATTGTTTGGATTGTTTAACCCCTTCTTGATCTTTTTGTTTGACAAAACGGGGGAGAAAAATTTGTTTGATTTGATTTTACTTTGAACCCTTTGTTGATGATTGACAAAAGGGGGAGAAGTATTTGGGTTTATATGCATGTTTTCATTGCATAAGGGGGAGAAGTATTTGTCTTCCTTGTTATTTATGCATATATGTTTTTGTATTGCAAATAGGAGAAAAAGATTTTGATTTATGCTTGTTGCATGTTTTATCTCCATACTTGCATACATATTCATGTGCTTCATTTCCATATCTTATTATTTATGTCTATGCATGAGTTAAGGGGGAGCTTCCTTGAAGCTTAACTATAATCCATGCATATATAACTCCATGAGTTTTGTCATCATCAAAAAGGGGGAGATTGTTGGCCCAAAGGCCTTCCACCCTAGTTTTGATGATGATTAACTCATGTAGTTATGTTTACTAATAATCTTGTGTTGTTTAAGTTTCAGATCATTAACCAAGATATTAGTTGGTGATTAGCTTCAACAAGGTATTTAGAAGCTTTTCATGATGATTCCAGGGCCAAAGCGTCAAGATCACACATTGCCTAGCCCATGGATGGAGTTTTGGAGCAAGTCTACTTGAAGATGAAGATCATCAAGAAGACTTAGGTATCCATAGTTTAGTTAGTGTGTTTAGATCCAATTTGTAAAGCTTAGTATAGTTGATATGCTCAAGTGCACAACACACACGTTTTCATGTTTTGGATTTGGTTTTCATGAATAGTAGATCAAAACAAGTTTACTTTATTTCTATGTATATTAGATGTATTCTAGATATACATACATGGTTTAACTTGCTAGACAAACTTATTTTGATATCCCTATTCATGTGTTGAAAAATCAAGTTTGATAAAAATACAAGTTTTGTTTTTGATAAAATTTGCAAGAAAAATGAATTGATATGATTGATATATGTCTTGAAATTTTTATCACAAGTTTGTGTTTCCATATAAAATGATAAAACTATTTTTGGTGATTTTTAGAAGTGTTAAAAGATTTTTAGAAAAATATTTTACACTGTTTTTCTGACCCAGATTGCTGTTCCAGGCTTCAATCAGTCGACTAGTCAACCCGACCTAGTCGACTTGGGTGAAGTCGGTCGACCGGGCCGGTCGACCGACGTGCACAAATCTGTGCACGTTTGGAGGCACTGGGACGGTCGACCACTCGGGTCGACCGGGGCACTTACAGTGCTATCTGTTTGTTTCGGTCGACCGGGCCGGTCGACCGCAGTTGCCCAACGGTCATATTTCTGACCGTTGGCGGTCGACCGGGCCGGTCGACCGTTGCCTGTCAGAGCTGCCAGCTCAGCTCTAACAGCTAGTTTTGTATTGGGGCTATATATACCCCATCTCTTCATAGTTTTTGTAGAAGTTTTCAAGGGCAAAAATTTCAGACCTTCTTAAGTGTTTTTAAAGAGTTTTCAAAAGTATTTGGGGCTTTAATCTTTCAATCTTTATTGTTTTAGGTTTTTGAAAAAATCAAAGAAAAGAGGATTTTGGGAGATTTGTCTTGGTTTTCATTCTATATCTTTTGCAAGAATTTTCCCAAGTGTTTTTCTTTGTTGCTTGTTTTCCAAACACCTAGTTTTTCACACTTGAGCTATCTTCTATCCTAATCTATTAGGATCATTTGTTTTGTGGAAAAGAAAAAGGAAAGAGGTTTGTGGTTGAAAGAGACCACCTATTGTAAACCCTTGATTTCTTGGTTGCTCCCTCTTTGGTAGAGGTTGAGGTTGTGATTTGGGTTGTTGGTTTGCTCCCTCTATTGTGAGGTGGAGATTGGTGTTTACTCCCTCTTGGAGAGGTGGAGTTTGGTTGTAAACCCTCTTCGGTAGAGGTGTTGGTTGTTGTGGTTGTTTGGCTAAGGGCCTACCCCTCTTGTGTGAGGAGGTGTTTGTTTGAGAGAGGAGTTAGGTACTTCATTGTTGTACAAATCCTTCTCGGTGAAGGTTCCCTTGGTGGGAGTCCTCGGTGGACGATATAGTGGATTGGAAATCCTACACGGTGGTGTAGGCGGGGATGTAGAGCAAGGGTGCTCGAACCTCGAAACATATCATTGTGTTTGCGTTTGATCCACTTATCTCTAAACTCTCTCTCTTTGCATTTGTGCAAAGCATCATTCATCATACATATTACTTACTTGCATTTGTGTTGTGCCTTGCATATTTCATATTGCTATATTATCTTGTATATGCTTGGTTGCTTGTGTGTGCCTCACTTGTACCTAATCAACAAGAGCTTCACATAGCACCTCAACCCATTTAAGGGGAATCAAGAGGAGTTAGTCCAGAGCCCTTAACGGGAAATTCGGCTACACTTGTTGATTGTACTAAGTGTGTTTGCAAAATTTGCATTAGCTTCCGCATTTAGCGCACTTAGTTTTACATTTAGTTTTAGATTAGCACTAACACCTATTCACCCCCCTCTAGGTGTTCCTTTCACTTACCCGATAAGAACTCCTCGACCATGGGTTTCCAATTAACATAATAAAACAGTATACACAATAGTGACGTCGGGAACACTTGTTATTTGGTCACTCTCTCTTTTGAATAATGGTACCCGTAGGCCATGTCCGGATGGGTTCGACTGGAGTGCGGGCTCCAGTATGAACCACTAGTGGTATGGGACACTGAAAGAGATTGATTATAATACCAGGTGGTACTGATTGCTACTATTGTATAACTAACATGGCTTGCCTGATACATGTATTCTATTGTTTAGTTGTACATGTTCCTGTACCCGACCATTTCGTCGTTATCATGTTACCTGTATATGTTGTTACCTTACCTGTTTCATGCTATACATTCTGTGGTGGCATCCTACTCATGTACATGTATAATCTGCCTCGCATATATTCTGTCTCCTGTATTCCGTGCAGACATCATTACTGTATATGCACAACACAGTATTGTGGTTACATTGCATATGCCTACCTGCATATTCATATTGCTTATGCCCACCTGTATGGTCACTGCTATCACGTCACCCCTAGACGACAGTATTTATGATATAAACCGGACACGCCTAAAGACATGACCAGATGATAACCGGCTAGGTAGTGATGGTATTAAAAGATAACATGCTTATATCTTTCATGTTTAGAGACTTCTGCTGCTACTTATATGCTTATTATATGCTTAGGATATGGTATCACTATTACAACAGCATGTCTTATCTATTATTATTGTGCTTGTATTATTATAGTACATATTATTGCCTCCTTCATTTTACCACTCACTAGGTCGCTTTCTGACGACCCTGCGTTTGCATGCCCAGGTTGGAGATCCGCGTTATCGTATTGTCAGATAGTCCATTGGAGTCACAGAGGAGACTCACCATCGAGATTCTTCATAGGTATCTTTGTGCTTTGTTCCTGTTATCTCTTTTATCCCTGTTTTTATATCTGTTATGATCGCTAACCCCTTTCTGCAGGTATTCTTGTACTTCTTTCCTGTTGGACCCCTTGTCTATATGGAGGCTATGTCCTGTACTGAGGCTTAACGTACGCGTGAGTGTATTTTCACCTCACGTTTGTACGTCGCCATAACGTCTCCGTATCCTTAGGATCGGGGTGTTACAGTCATCCTAAAGTGGACATCTGGAAAAGAGCTTACTCTGAACGATGTGCTACATATTCCAGATATCCGTAAGAATTTGATCTCTGGATCAATACTTAGTAAGAAAGGAATTAGAATAGTTTTTGAATCAGATAAATTTGTATTTACTAAGGGAGGGATGTATGTGGGAAAGGGTTACTTGTTGATGGACTTTTTAAAGCCAATGTTACAGTGGTAGATAAAAAGTCTGTGTATTTATACCCGAAGCTTATAAATAAAGGAAAATCTTCTGTTTATTTGCTTGAGTCTCCTATTTTGTGGCATGCTAGATTAGGGCATGTAAATTACAAGTCATTAAAGAACTTGTCTAATCTAGGATATATTCCTAAACTCAACTTGGAAGAAATTCGCAAGTGTGAGATTTGTGTTGAGGCCAAGTTGGTGAAAAATTTATTTCACTCAATAGATCGAAATATAAAACCTTTAGGGTTAATTCATAGCGATCTGTGTGACTTGAAGTTTATGCCAACTAGAGGCGATAAAAAGTATTTTATTACTTTTATTGATGACTGTTCAAGATATTGTTATGTGTATCTTTTAAACAGTAAGGATGAGGCAATAAATATGTTTATAACACATAAAGCCGAAGTTGAGAATCAACTCAACAAGAAATCAAGATTCTAAAATGATTTTAGTAAGTTATGTGCTAAATTTGCTATAATCCATCAAACAACTACACCATATACTCCTCAGCAAAATGGAATTGCTGAATGGAAGAACAGAACTTTGAAGGAGATGGTCAATTCCATGCTCGTAAGTTCTGGAGCTCCGCAGAACTTGTAGGGGGAAGCTCTATTAACTGCAAATTATATTCTAAATAGAGTACCCCACAAGAAAGTTGGTCTTATACCATTTGAGTTATGGCATGGAAGGACACCTTCCTACCATTACCTCAAAATGTGGGGGTGCCTTGCAAAGATGTTAGCACCATTACCTAAAAAGACTAAGTTGGGAGCAAAAACTAGGGACTGCATATTCATAGGCTATGCCTTGAATAGTAGTGCCTACAGATTTCTGGTTCATAAATCAGAAATACCAGATATTCATGTAAATATGATTATCGAATCTAGAGATGCTATGTTCTTTGAAGACATTTTTCGATATAAACGGGAAACAGATAAGACTTCTGGGAAAAGAACACATGAGATGGAGTTCAGGGATGAAAGCCCTGAGGAACCGACTGTTAATGCGGAAACTGAGCCAAGAAGAAGTCAGAGATCTAGAATCTCAAAATCTTTTGATTCAGATTTCATAGCATACACTATTGAAAGAGAGCCTCAGACATTTAAAGAGGTTATATCAACCCTAGAAGCACAAATATGAAAAGAAGCTATAAATAGCGAAATAGAATCCATACTAAGTAATCATACTTGGGAATTGGTAAACTTGCCTCCTGACAGTAAACCAATTGGGCGTAAGTGGATTTTCAAATGAAATTAAAACTCGATGGATCTATCGATAAGTACAAGGCTAGATTAGTAGCCAAGGGTTATCGACAAAAAGAAGGACTTGACTACTTCGATACTTATCCACTAGTAACAAGAATAACATCCATTCGGATGTTAATTGCAATTGCAGTATTGCATAACTTAGATATCCATCAAATGGATGTCATGACTGCATTCTTAAATGGTGAATTAAATGAAGAGATATATATGGAGCAACCTGAAGAATTTATAGCCAAGGGTCAAGAACACAAAGTGTGTAAATTGGTAAAATCCTTATACGGTCTAAAGCAGGCTCCAAAACAATGACATGAGAAATTTGATAGTGTCATGGATTCACTATCAATGAATGCGATAAGTGTGTTTATACTAAAACTATTGGAAATGCATGTATCATTGTTTGTCTTTATATAGACGACATGTTGATACTTGGGACTAATATTGAAATTATTAAGTCTACTAAAAGAATGTTATCCAACAGTTTTGACATGAAAGATCTGGGGGTTGCTGATGTAATTTTAGGAATTAAAATCACCAGAACACCAGATGGAATCAGTCTATCTCAATCTCACTACGTAGATAAGATGATAGAAAGATTCAAGGATCATGGGATAAAGGAGAATAAAAATCCTTTTCTCCCACACGTCCACCTTCATAAGAATAAAGGAACTGGAATACGCTAGTTGGAGTATTCTCAGATTATCGGAAGTCTAATATATTTGATGAATTGCACTAGACCCGATATTTCTTACGTTGTAAGCAAGTTAAGCAGATATACTAGTAATCCTAGTGATTAACATTGGACTGCTCTACTACGAGTATTGGGTTACGTATCACATACCAAGGAATATGCCTTGAGATATGGACAGTATCCACCTATACTTGAAGGATACAGGAATGCTAATTGGATTGCAGATTCTGAGGAATCAAAATCAACTAGCGGATACATATTTACTCTAGGAGGAGCAGCGGTATCTTGAAAATCTTCTAAGCAAACATGTATTGCCCATTCCACTATGGAATCGGAATTCATTGCCTTAGATAAGGTCGGAGAAGAAGCAGAATGGCTTCGACAATTCTTGGAAGATATACCATTATGGCAAAAGCCAGTGCCCGCTATATGTATACACTGAGATAATCAAACAGCTATATCTAGGGCACAAAATGTTATATATAATGGTAAGTCTAGACATATTCATCGTAGACATAATACTGTGAAGCAGTTGCTCTCAAATGGAATTATCTCTATTGAATTTGTCTCGTCAAAAGATAATTTAGCGGATCCGCTTACTAAAGGTTTAAGTGGAGAGCGTATAAACTGGGCATCGAGGGGAATGGGTCTAAAAGCCTAACCTTACTGAGTCAACTTAATGGAAACCTCACTTAGTGACTGGAGATCTCACGGACTAAGTTCAAGAGGAAAAACTAGTTATGATTGACTCAGAAAGTAAGCACTTGGGAGCTTGACTCCAATCCATTCCTAATGTGCACATAAGTGTTTTTCTACAAGTGGATTAAGAATAAGCTTAACGCTTTTAATGATGCCTATATCTTGTTACTAAACAAGTGGAGTAGAGTAGACTACTCTTAATAGGACGATCACCTATGTGAGTATAGAGTTGGGTCGGCTCTTTGGAATTTCAATGGAGGCTGTTATTCTCTAAAGATACTCTCTGAAACCAAGAATGTCCAGGGCCAAAACGGACATAACCGAGAACCAAAGTTGATTTGGAAAGTCACTGTGTGAAGCTTGTTGACTTGGCTTACAATAACAGCTAATAGTTCAAGACCTAATTCACTGATTAGCCAGTAAGTCCGATAAAACTTTCGCTATGGAAGGTTCAAGACCTAATTCACCTATCCTGATGCAGTTTCTTTTCTAAAGTACCTTTCATAATAGAGTCAGTCTCTTTGTGTGTCAATTCCTTAAATCTCCATTCATTGTGGGGGATTGTTGGAATATGAAGAATATATATGTGAATCTGTGAATTGAATTACGGCGAGATCCGTTGATCGAATCAATTGGATGATGGTTGGAGTGTGTTCTCCTTCCATTGGGGATGAACGTGGTATATTCACATGTTCAATTCCGACTTCAAATGAATGAGATATTCAAGTCTAAAGATTGCCTAATTCAAAGCCAAAATGGGACTAAAGGTAGCTAAAAGCATTTAGTCCCACATTGGCCATGGGATAGAAGTTCGTAGTGTTTAAATAGAGTAAATTGAGAACAAAGGGCGTGCCCTTTAGGTACTTGGAGTTTTCGCGCGCGATTGGGAGGGAACCATGCCCGCACATGCGTGCGCACGGCGGCGGCCAGCCGGTGCCGGCCGGGCTTGGGTTCGGGTCTGGGTTCTGGATTCTGGATTGGGCTCGGGTTCGGGTTTCCTACCCGGCCTAGTTCTTTTTGAATCAGGTCTTACGGGTATGGGTTACGCGAAGCATACCCGCCCCGCTATCCGGATCCGAACCGGCCCGCCAACGGACCCGCCCCGCTATCCGGATTCGAACCGCCCGGATCTGAACCGGCCCACCAACGGACCCGCCCCGCTATCCGGATCCGAATCGCTCCAGTTGGACAACCAACAGTTGTGATTGCTCTAGTTGGACAGCCAACAGTTGCGATTGTTGGGTCGAACTATTGCAACGGTTCAGACCGAACCGTTGCAACTTTCCGTTGGGTTCAAACCCGTTGGCCCCTCCTGGAGCGCTATAAATAGCGCTCTGAATTCTCAATTGGAAAACACCAACAGAAGAAAGAAATCTGCCTTCTAAAGGAGATTCTCTCTCTCTCAGTCTTGAAGTGACTTCCAACGGGAAGTGGGAAATTCAGTTTCCGAAGTGACTTCCAAAAGAGATTCTGCAAAATTCGTTCTGAAAGAAGGCTCAAAAATTCAACAGATTCTTTAATAGAATTGTTGTCTGAATCTAGGACTTCTGAAGAAGAATATTCTTCAACCTTCCTTCATCCTTTACAGTGGGTGCTCCTCCAAAGTAAAGGCAAATATTCTCCCAAAGTCTTTGTCCCGCTGCTTCAACAATCCTGTGAAGGTATTGGGTATTGGTTAACTACGGTTCGACCGTACGGTGATTTGGTGGTGCTATCCAAATACCGTGAAGGAGTGTTGTATGTTGGAAGACCAGCGTCCAGTAACCCGTTAGCACCAGTGCGGGGGACGTAATTGTCTTAAGGAGATTCGCTTTAAGCGTACCTCACTCCAAGTACTATATAAGTGAATTAGTTTCTTTATACATGGAATATACTGATATTCAGTATATTGAGACTAATTTATATCAGTCTAATTGGTGTTTAACCAAGGAAGGAAATTGAAAGGTGGTTCTTAAATTAAGGAACGTTCATTTGAATGGAAAACCTCCCACCTGATATTTGCCGACCTGGCCAATTAGATTGTTGATATTTCAGTGATCTTGATTAATTGTCAGATTGAACCCAGAATCCAACAAATGCCCATGAGCATATGATAAAGTGATTAAATTCGAAAATTATCAAAGCTAATTTTTTTGCTGTTGTTTTTGTTTCATTTTCTTTTATTTAAAGATAATTATCAAATGATACTCATGAATGCTGATGGAAAAAAGTTCGAAAATGCTACTGGCAACTGAGTAGCATGTAAGGAGTCATAATAAAGTATATTCTATTTGATTATCAGCCGGCATATTTAGGATTAAACAGTTTGCTCATTTCAATAATTAATCTACCTCAGGAAGCGGGCATGCCCTGAATGATACAATAATGATTGTCGGCATTCCTGCTAATATTAATGTTACTTCCCCCGTTGTTGATAAGAGCACTTTCACTGCAGGCTATTTTGCCCGCACAGTATATTGAGGCTCTTATAAAATTTGTAAAAATCACCTCTTAAATGATGGGCCCCACACTGTCTAGGTAGAAGTCCTATCAAGAATTGTTCGAGCTCAAACTTGAGCAACCTTGTTTTTTACGAAAAAAATCTCCTATGCCTTTTGCCTGGGCACAGGAGTGGAACTGCTCTGAAGGGGATGTTGTCAACACTTTTGTGCCTTTTGGAGGTGAATATATTTTCTAAGACTAAAATATTGGAGAGTACATGTTTTCCATTATGTTTGCAAAGGGGAAAACTTACAAAAAAGAGTTTGAGGAGCTAAATTACAAGTATTCTTAAAAAGATTACAAGTAGATCTCCTCAGAGATTCTGGAGAAGTGTGCCGATAGGAGTCTGGTCAGCGCGCGACCACTTTGTCCCTTTGACGATGCGAGCGATGAGATTCCCTTCTCGCCTGATTTGGGGAATCAGAGAACAGAAGGTTGGTAGAACCCTCTTGCTGCTTCTCAAAATCGCCTTCAATAAGGAATTCCTTCTCGCCTGGTTCCGGAGATTCCTTGAGAAGAAGGACGATGTTAGGGTATCAACACCCTGGTTAGAGAAAGCAATTCTCTAAAAGGTCTCTGAATTCGAGAGCGCACGGTGCGTTATGAAGAAGCCTCTGCTTGTGGAGTCCTCTTTTCTCCGATTGATTGATCCATCTTTTCTCCTTGTACCCCTGGCGGGCTATTTATAGGGAGAGCAAGGGTATAATCGTCCCTTGAAGATATGGAAACAGATTGAATCAAATCTGTTTAAATCTGGAAAGTAGCCTTGCTGCGAGGCTAGGGTCAGCTTCTGCGAAGCTAGAATTGGCAGGTCAGTTGATCTTCTTGATCCTTTCCATATCGTTGGAGGATTTCCCCTGATCTTCTTACTCGTTTTAGGAGAGTCAAGAGATTGTGGCAATCAACTACCAAATTTGATCTCTGATTTGATCTTAATTGGATTTGATCTGATTGGATCCGATCTCATCTGGAGATTTGATTAGTCAAAGGTTGACCATAGCAGACCAATAGTGGAGCTGTCAGCATTGAGCTCATAGCGGAGCTAGAGACGGTTTTTGGCGAAGTCCGAAAGAAACCCTTTGGCGGAGCTGGAAGTCCTCTGTGGCGATGTTTGCGACTTAGCTTCTTGGCGAGGCTTTGGATGGCTTCGAGGCGAAGTTGGGTGATATTAGCCTCTCAAGCGAGGCTATCCCTTTGGGCTCATGCGATGCTAAGTGTTAGCACCTTAGACCTGCTGAGGTCTGTTTAGAAACAATCTAGGTTCACTGTCTGCTTGCTGGATCAGTGGAGTCCAAGTTGCTTCCTTGTCCCTCGGAGACGGGTGAAAACTGGTCTTCAGCTCGTCTGTCACTTGTCTTTTGTAAATGTCAACAAGTTTAGACATTGTTCGGACCAATGAGAATCTTGTCTTTTTTATGTGTCAACAAGACCCCCTTCAAAGTTTTCGAAAGTCTGCAATGGCTCAGACTTCGAAATACTTTGAACTGCTTTGACTAGTGGTAGTGTGGAGTATGAACGTCGCCATGATGGTTGAGTTCGACTTCGCCTTCAATCCTGCTTTGGGATGTAGATTCGCCGAGGAATCATGTAGACTCGCGTCTGGGTAGCTTCGCGTGCGAGTAGCCCCGCGTCTGGGCTTCCGAAGATATGTTCGCTTGGGAGCGCATGTCGCTTTTCCGAGACCAACTGCCGTGGGCCGGTTACGAGGAGGATTACTCCTTTCTTCGTGCTAATCGAGGGAGATATTCTCCGATTTGCACGTTTCCAAGGGAGGATATTCCCTTTCTTCAAGGCGCAATAAGTGCCTTTTATGAGGGAGACGTTTCTCCCTTCGCACGGTTCCAAGGGAAACCGTCCCTGTTCTCAAGGCGCAGTAAATGCCTTAAATACGCTCGTGTTTCCACGCTTGAGGCGGCAGCGCTCAGGCCATGGGGCCTATAAATAGGACACTTGAGGTCCTCTGAAGAGAAGTGCTTTGCCTCTCTTCTCTTCTCTTGGTTTGAAAGAGATACTCAGATCTCTGAATTAGTGGGAATGCCCACTCTGGTCATTATCTAGCCAAGGACCGGTAAGTCTTGATCGTTCAACGACTTCACCGATTTTAGGAAATTCATCTCCCTTGATTTATCTTCAGCGGCTGCTTCAAGGATTAGCTTCCCTTGTTCTCCATTTAACTGATCTGCAGAGAAGGATTTTGGCATAGCTTCCCAGCGAAGCTATCATTTTTGACTTGATCAAAGGAAGATCACTGCACATTAAGTCCGCTGTACAGGCAGAACTTGGAACTTGGTCTCTTCAATAGTTGAGCCAGTCTTGCCATATAGGCGGAGCTAAGACTGTATCCCACGGGGTCAGTTTGGCTAGCCATATAGGCGAGGCTTGGACTTGGCGTTTGCTGAGCCAACCCATCAGTGCTGTGCAGGCGAGGCTTATCCTCTGCTTTCCTGAAACTGGATCGCTTCGATCCAAAAGATTTGGCTTAGTTCTTTTGTAGCCTCTCCTGTGCTTAGTTGCTAATCTGTTCTGATTTGCCTTGCATTGGGCTATGTTTGTCAGTACAGTGACTTGATGGAAGGAACCATAAAATTGCCTTATGCTTCCCCAGTTGAAGCTTTACTTTTAAGCAGGAGGAACAATTCGGGGCGCAGGGTGCGTGTCCCAGAGGCTGTTGGCAGCCTTTTATCCGAGGTGATTCGTTCTGAGGTAAGGCTGGCTGCCGCTTTTACCGGAGATGATCCGCTTCAAGATAGTGGGCGTCGCTTGTGGGATCGCCGGCATCATTGCCGACTTTCAACTTTGATGGCCTTTGGGGGCGATCCACTTCGGGAAAGCGGGCATCACACCCGTTAGATCACTGGTATCACCGCCAATTCCCATTATACGTGATCTATCGTGTTGGCGACGATAGGTTTTTATTGCCAGGCTTCAACAAAAATGGCCTGGCAAGATCTGCCATTTTTGTGGAGAATAATGACCGTGTCCTTGCGGCACCACTGATTACGGCCTTGTGCAGGAGGAAGGCCTTCTTTGTCCAATCGGTTTGACTTAGAAGCGGATAAAACCACTTGTATGCCTTTTGCGCAAATGACCTTGTTAAGCAACTGGGTGTGTTGTATGAAATACAACTTTGATGTAATATCAATGTACTCTTCCTTTTAACTCAATGAAAGTTCATCTCTTGATTATCTAATTTTTGCTTGCTTTCATTGAAAATTTGGCTATAGCGGAGCTAAACTGTATGCGGAGTTAGGGACATAGTCCCTTCTTTGAATAAACTTCGCGAAACTGGCATGTCCCGCGAATAGCGCCTTTTTAGGGGGCTAAGATAAGCCTTTCGGCGAAGTCCCTGAAGGATTGCGCGAAGCCCGCATTTTAAGCCAGGGCGAAGTTAACCCTTAGTAGAATCGAAGCAGCGCTTCTCGGGAAGGCGCTTCGGGTGGCATTTCGAATTAATTCGAAACGGCGGCGTACGCCCTTTTCGAGGCCTCGTTTCAGGCACTGATTGGCCTATAAAAGCCTGATCGGGCTGAACAGGAAAAGATCTCCTTTTTCAGAGAAATTTCTTGACTTTCCCTCTTCCTCTTCCTTCTTCGTTCAGAGAACTTTGAGAACTCTTGCAGCTCTTCAATGGCGCCCAAAAGACGAGCGGGGAAAGAAGTGGCGACTTCTGCAACGGAGGGTCCTCCTCCTCCTCCGGCCATCGAGCGACCAATCGCCGGTAAGAGACTTTCTCTTCTAATTAGAGACTGCTGTCTTTCTCTTTTAAAGCCAGTATTTGGCTTATCAGGACGATGGAATATGGTCTGTTCTCATTAGGGAACTCGTTTCCCTGATTTTCCCTATCTTCCTTGTACAGGGAATTAAGAACTGAACAGCTCTTCTTTAGGCTTCCGTACGAAGCCATTACTTGGGCTGTCTTCGTCCTGTTTGAGGAACAGGACTCGGGTCTGTCCCTTCAGTCATGGCCATGAAGGATGACTCTTGACCATAGTGCCCTCTTGGTGACGTCAGCCCTTAGGGCTATACCACTTCCTGCTTAAGCGAAGTTGGTACTTAGACGTTTTCTGCAAAAATGCAAATTTGTCTGCGAGATCAAGCTTTGTCGAGGCTGTCGCCTTACTGGCCTTACTCACGGGGCGAGGCTATGCCTTGGTGAATCTTATATCTCTTGATTGTTGAACTAATCATAGTTATCTTCCCTTTTCTTTCTTGCAGTGCCTTACACCCCTGGTCCCTTGAATAGTCTGTTTGGGATGACCAGCCGAGCGGATGGCAGCATCAGCCTTCAATTCTATGGCCAGGCTTCTCTCTTTAGTGAGCGCAGTTCCGTCATCCGGGACACGCTTATCCATGGTGGTGACCCGCTCACCATGAGGAGTATTCTAACCACCGCTCCTCTCGAAGACATCGACCGTCGGACTTATAAAAAACCCAATTTCATGTTCGGAGATGCCGCGTCTGAGCCTGATCGCCAATTGCAGGCAGGCGAGGGACAGTGGATCTTCGAGTTGGATGGCGAGAAGTTTTATCTTCCGTTTAACAAGCGGCACTTTCCTTTGTCTTCTTTTGAGTGTGTAACTCAGGCTCGGAAGATGGCATGGGGCGTGAGCCGAAGTGTCGAGTCCGTCCACGTCGGGAGATTGAAACCTCAGTCTCCTGGTTTTTCAAGGGCGGGTCCTCCTCACAACATAATAGGCCTATATCCTGGAAACGTGTCGCGGGAGCTTCCGGTAGGAGAGAATCTGGCTGTGGCGCAGACCTTTGGCACCCAATTCTGCGCAGTTGACGGGAACTATCCTGCCACTGACTTCAGGACTCCCGGTTGGGTTCATCCCCCAAAGACATGGTGGGCGGACCTGACCAACTATATCCTCGCTCACTTTGAGGAGGACTTGGAGAAGTTGAACCTCCATGAGGCCGTAAGGGCGACCTGCTACGGCATTGATATGAAGGTGGCGTGCTTCTACGCCATCCTTGAGTTATATTGCCCAGCTTCGGGGACCTTCTTCACCCCAATTGGCGAGTTGGGCATGACCTTGCACGAGATGAGGGAAATCTCTGCCCTGCCTTTCGGGTCTCTCCCGTATGAAGAGTACTTTCCATGCGAGACGGAGTTGGCTCTTCTGCAGAAGCAGGAGCCTGCTTTATTTGAGACTTATCGGGAGTTAATGTGCCATTTGCACATTTGTTCTAGCATCCATGGTGGCAGCAAGGGTAGCTCGAATAGCTTGAAGAACTGGGCGAGTTACCTATTCCCAGATATGAAGAATGCTCCTGAGGCAGCTCATTGTGGAGTTGCAGATGGCGACATTTTTGAACGGATGGAGGTATGCCTCCAAAGGGATATTGTCATGACAGAAGACGATGGTCCCTATAAGAAAGGTGATGTCCTTCGGAGCTTTCACCATCAGGCTCGTCAGCCGATGTCCCGGAAGGCACTGTTGGCCGGTTTCTTAACCGTCTGGTTGAAGAAATGCGTAGTGCCATCCTCCTCGGGTGACATCGTCCACCCGAATGTTTTGCTGCCTGCGGTTCGCTTGGTCCATGGCCACCGTCTGGGTCTCCTTCCGGCCATGGTGTGCTGTATTCAAAGAGGCCTTCGCGCATTAACGGAGGCTTTCTGCAGGCCACCGGTGACGAGGCGTGGGAAGAGTGCCATCCTGCCTTGTGATGGACCTAATCCTAGGGTGGGCCTGCCATACACTTACTTAATGGCGTGGTTTGCCTTACACTGCCCTTCTTTGATTGAAGCTGGAGAGGACCCTCCGCAAGGTGTTCGAATGGCCTTTCTCCGCCGATTCGAAGGATGTTCCTGGCTGAAGACCTACGTGGCCGAGGCCCGCAAGTTAGTGCATCGTCATGACGCTTACAACTTATTCCGCTGTTTTCCTCGCATTCGGGGCGCAGGGTACGACGAGGAATTCCGAGATGCGGAGTCAGGACGGTCTCCCATGAGTCGGGGGGTTTTTGAGTGGCTGGTCAGCATCCGGCCCTCACATTTATTGTATAGAAGCGGGGATGTCTGCTATTTAGAACCTTACATCCCAAGCCAGTTTGCTCGACAGTTCGGGTACGACCAGCTATATGTGGGCAACCCCAATCTCGATTTAGCCTTCATGGGGAGTCTCATCGATGGGGCCCGTGCCTGGCGATTCTTTACTGCGGGCGGCACTGGGGCGTGGCTGCGACGCCGTTGAAGGATCCCAACCTTCTGACGACCCTGTGCTTTTGCCAATGGTATGCGGCTTCTAACTCCACACCTCCTGGATTCAATGCCAACCGCTCAGGTGTGAAGTTAATCTCTCATCGACTGAAGCGAAAGGCTTCTGAGAGAAAGGAAGGCAAACGGGTTCGTGTCCCTGGCTTGGAGGAGTTCATCGCTGTAGATGATAGCGAGGCTTCTGATGCAGGGAGTCCTCGCTTCGAGGCGGGGATGGGAGCTGATACTCATGCGGCTGGCTCTGGTATGGTGGGGACATCTTCCCCACGACGTGCGGGAGAAGTGGAAGAGGAAGATTCTGACGTCCACTTCAAGAGAAAGCGGGCAGGTAGCTCTCGTAGGAAATCATTGGCGAAGAAGCCCCGTCGTCTTTGACTTGAATTGTTACTGATGATGTGGGCGTGACGTTTGAGGCGACGTCATCTTATGGTATTGTCGTAACCTCTTGGTTTCTTCTGCATGTAGTGTTCCGACTGACCGCAGTCTTGTTACAGGTGTTCGGCCTCAAGATGCATCAGCTTCAAGAGAGCTGGGAAATCTCCCCGAAGGGCCAAGGGGTGACATGAGCGCTTCGACCACGGCTGATGCTGCTATGCTGGATGCGCTGTACGGCGACCTGCCTTCTTATCGGCCCAAGTCAGCCGAAAGGCCAGAAGTTGCGGAGGCGGCAGTCCCGGAGGTGTCCTCACTCCCAACTGTATCAACGAGTGGGGTGCCGACAATTTTGCCAAGTACGGAGCTGAGGGTGATTACAAGCCCTACTTCTTCAACCCTGGTGGTTGAGCCTGCTGCTCAGGAGGTGGTTGCTAGTCCTTCTTCCGCGATGGCTGGCGTTCTGGTTTCGATGAGGACTCCGCCGAGATCGCCCTCGGCTTGTCCGGCTGCTGTCAATGCCTCCGCTGCTTCTTCTGCGACGGCGTCGACCAGGCTGGTGGACTATTCCGAGGTTGCCTCTTTACCGGAAGTGGCTGAGGTCGAGAACGATTACATCGGTGACCTGATCGATAACTTTTATAAAGGCTTAGGGCGAACTATCGACCTGGTTCTGAAGGGCTCGACTATGCCATTCTCAAGATTAAAGGGGGTCCTCTCCCGTGATATTGAGAGTATTCGGGACTTTGAGGGGTATCACCAGGCCACTGCTTTGGAGCTCCTGGTGGATGAATTTGAGAAGGATGCAGAGGAATGGCGCCGCCTCCACCGCTCGGACCCGGAGTCTTTAGTTGATGACCGGCTCGTGCTTCTCATTGCTCAAAAGCACGAGACCCGGCTTGCCGCTCAAGAGGCTGCTATGGCCATCTCTTCTGACTTGAAATCCTTGGAAACAAGTGTAACGCCCCGATCCTGGCAGATACGGAGACATTACTGCAACGTATATACGCAAGTCAGAAGTACCTTCACGTATATACGCTAAGCATCAGTACAGGCAAGAATCAGAGTACGGAAGCAAGTGGTGCATTATACATTCCAACACATGAGTACAATTACAAAGTTATCACCAGAGGTGATCCAATATTACATGAATATTACATCACTGATATGCGCAATTGCGAGATTACAAAGAGATGTACAAGTATGAACAGTACACAGGCACTCACAAGTTTACAAAGGGAAAACTCGAGAGGCACACAGGGGGCCTGGAAGAATAGAGCTCTGAACGGTCTGCTGGAGATCCACGCTACTGCTGAGCCACTCTGATCAGCAACAGGGAGAATCCACGCACTTCAAGCTCCATGACCTGGACATGAGAATCCAGGGGAGTCAGATGAAACTCCCCAGGCGAGTGGTGAAGCAAAAGCCAAGTGGCGAGCAAGGGTAAGCACATGTATAGTGATAAAACCAAATAAGGCCGAGGACGAGCAAATCTGATTGTATGGTTTCAGATCACGGCTCCATAAGACTAGTACGTCGAAGGAATAATCCAAACAAGGAAACCCTCATCTATATACCTTTATCTCATGTCACCATAATCCAAGCACATACAACCTGACTGTACTCAGGGCATGATAAGGAAATGAACAGGAGGCAGGTGGATACAAGGGATAAAGCAGAGTATGAGCAGTTAATACTATAATTCTCATAAAGCCAGAAATCCGATGTAAAATCCAGTACAAGCAAATATGGTGAGGCATATCACAGATTCAAAGCCGTTTAAGTTGCAGGCTTCAGTATGCGTCCCATTCCACATACCTCTACTTACAACTTAAAGAGCCGGTTATTATCTTGACACTTATTATTACTCGTCTTACCCTGATATCTAGCTATGTGAACTAGCGTCCCAGCACACATAGATCCATATCTGAGTAAAGCAAGGTTGTTATTGGAAACCAGCAGGGGTATCAACGAACTATGTTTACAGTGGGTCCCGTGCATACCCGGGACCACGGCCCAGGATTGTTCCGTTGCTTGGTGACGGAACCCGCCGCAAGGCAAACAGGAGGGACTTATGGATGCCTTTATCATGATGGTACCAGGAAGGAGGGAGCCAGCACTCCCCTCGGTCGCCTGGAGGCCCACAGGTCAGACCGGAAGTTTTAGTTGCACAACATGCCTAATACCACTGTAAACACGAACACATATTGATAGCCACGAGTTTCCCCCTACCCGATGCAAGTTGTTCCTTTTATGGTTTATTAGGTAATTATCAGTTTACGGGAATAACAGGTGCAAGACATGATCAGGAGTTCAGGAGTTCAGGTCACTGTATATAATACAGGAATACAAGATTCAGGTCACTGCATGTAATGCAGGAATACAAGATTCAGGTCACTGCATGTAATGCAGGAATACATTCCCGTAAATGTGATAATCACAGGTCAAGTATATCATGCTGGGTGTCAAGTGATAGCATGACAAGAGATTGATATTAGACAGGTAACCAGTCATGCCAAAAGATTGATATTAGTCCGGTGGCAAGTCATGTCATAACAAGGGGCCTTGCCAAAGTAGTATCATGTCATGGTGATAACAAATCAGTTGACAGGTGATATACATGTGTTAAATAGTAACATGCAGAAATGACAGGTATGAAGAAATGACACGGTGGTAGAATAGTAGCTGAGCACAACCAAGCGGAACTGAGCAAGCTGGAAGTACAGACAGCAACCAGTATTTAACACTGGAGCGTCTGACGAGGTTACCGGGACGACTCGACTGAAGTACGAGCGATAAATCCGGCAGCAACTCGCCTAGACGAATCTAGTGGTAAAGTGCTGAACGCTGATCATGATAACCAGGCGGAGCTGAACAAGCTGGAGGCATAAGCAGCGAACAGAGCTTAGACACTAATGCGTTCTGCGAGGTTACCGGATACTCGGATTAAGATACGAGTAGAGAATTCGGCAGCAACTCGCCTAAACGAATTTAGTGAATAAAGCACTGAGCACCAAGCATGCTCACCAGGCGGAGCTGAGAAACCTGACGATCCCAATCACGCCTCTTCCGAGACAGTGAGGGACCGGAGGCTGAACTGAGAGACCTGCCGGTCCCAATCACCTCTCTTTCGAGATAGTGAGTGACCGGAGGTTGAAGGGTCCGGAAGCCAAGTATGGTATAAGGCAGTACAATACATCACAGGCATGGTATATGTACAAGAAGGAAACTACCCTAGTACAAGCATTCGTCACAGAGCAATACATGTCCAGATACTGGCACTCGGCCATACACAATTACAGGGACTCAGCCCAATACATAATACATGAAAACATGGAGTAAAACACATGTCGACCCGATGAAGCGGGGAAACCCAAATGGAGGCGAGAGCGAGGACACTCGCCTAAATCACCGGAAAGCCGAAAGTCTGGAATCCATGGAACTTGCGCACGCGCCATAAAATAATATATATATGGGGAGAGAGAAAGTAAAGAGGAGAGAGAAAGAGTTAGAGAGAGAAATCTAGAGAGAGAAAGGGACACAGGGAGACGCGGGCTTTGAAAGTGAGACGCGGGGGTCGCAGACGCGGGAGTCGCGTCGCGAGAATAGCAGACGCGGCAATCCCAGACGCGGGAGTCGCGTCACGAGATTAGCAAACGCAGGAATCACAAACGCGGGAATAGCAGACGCGGGGTTCGCGTCGCGGAGGTGCCATAACGCGAGGCTCGGGGCCTGCGTTTAAGTCAGGGCATGAGAACGCGGACGCGAGGATAAACTCCGCGTCACGCCAACAAGGATAGAACACAGACGCGGGCACTTAGCTTCGTGTCGTGCCGATACAATAACGCGAAGGCCGCGTTGAAGGAGGTCGCCTGCACGCGGGGTGAGATCCGCGTCAGCGAACACAACAGAGAGAGACCGGGAGTTAAGGAGAGAGAAAGTCAAGAGAGAGAGAATCATGAGAGAGAGAGTGAGCACAGGTGAGAGAGAGAGATCCAAGAGAGAGAGAGAGATCCCAGGAGAGAGAGTGAGAGGGAGAGAGAGAGAGAAGAGAGAGAGAGAACGCAGAGGGAGAGAGAGAGAGTGAGAGAAACGCAGAGGGAGAGAGAGTGAGAAACGCAGAGGGAGAGAGAGAGAGAGAAACGCAGAGGGAGAGAGAGAGAGAGTGAGATCCAGATCCAGGGAGAGAGAAACAGAGAAGGGGGGTTGTTGCCCCCCCCTCTGGCTCACGCACACAGCGCCCCCTCTGGGGGCGCTCGGCCTGGCCGCCGGCCAGGCGGCGGCGCCCGGCGGCGCCGGCCGCCGGCAGAGAAAGAGGGGGCAGCGCCCCCTCAACAGAGAGAAGGGGGGGCTGTGCCCCCCTCCAGCAGAGAGAAAGAGAGGGGACTTGCCCCCTCTCAGGTCGCGCACAGGGGGCCCAGGTGGGCCCCCTGGCCACCCACGGCCGCCGGCACAGCGCCGGCGGCGCCCGAACTGGGGTGGCGCCGGCCACCCCAAGAAAGGAAAGAGGGGGCTGCTGCCCCCTCAACCGAAGTGCACAGGGGGCCGGGAGGCCCCTGGCCGAGCCCAAGGCCGTCGGCGTCACGCCGGCGGCGGTCAACCCACGCCGGGGGTGCCGGAGGGGAGAGGAGGAGATCGGCGGTGATGGTGGAGGTCGGGCCGGATCCAAGGGGAGAAAGGAAGGAAAGGAAAGAAAAGAAAGGAAGAGAAAGAGAAAGAGAAGGGAAGGAGATGGCCGGGCTAGGGTTTCCTCGCCGGCGTCGTGGTGGCCGGAGACGCCGGCGACGGTGGTGGCCGGTCGGTTGGGCTGGCCTCTCTTGGAGGAGGAGAGAAGAAGAAGAAGAGAATGAAGGAAAAGAAAGGAAAAAGAAAAGAAAAAGAGAAAGAAAGGAGAGAGAGATGGTGATTGATGGATGGGAGTGGGTAAGGGGGTGTCGCCCACGTGGAGGGGATGGGCTGGAGTGTCGGTGGAAGAGAAAAGAAAAGAAAGAAAGAAAGTGAAAGATTCCACAAAATAATAATATAATAATATGGGCGCGAAATCGACTGTTCCAGAAAAATCCCAAAAATACCCGGAGGTAGAAAACGTCATCCTGAGGAATAATACGAAATTGGTTTTCAGAAATAAAATCCCATTTTCAAATTAAAAATCCCGAAGTCAACCGCCGATACCGGTCTATACCGGGTCGGCCGGATTTTGATAAATTCTGAAAAATCTCAGAAAATGTATTAAAGAAGAAGATATGATTTTAAGAAGTAAAGTGAAAGTGGAATTCAGAAATTCAATTCCGATTGTAAACTAAAAATCCTGGAATCAACCAGCGATACTGGCCAATACCGACTCCGGTGGAATTTTCATAAATTCATAAAATCCTCAGAAAAAGTTTTAGGTAGAAAATATGATTTTAAGGAATAATGCCTAAAGACACTTTTAGTAATTCCAATTAGTTTGTAAATTAAAAATTCGGGAATCGGTCAGCGGCACTGGCCGACACCGGTTTTGAAGATTTCCAACTTAATTGAGAAAAATTCCAGAAAATCATAGAAAATCTAGATTATTGGAAAATGATGTTCAAAATTGAAATCGGTCAAATCGAAATACCGGAATGTCCAAATCGCGCAATACTCTAGGATCGGGCCCTCGGTTCAGACTAGGGCTGACTCCGAGTCCACGAATCCAAATCCAAGACAAAACGTTCATGTAAATAATTCATAATACAAAACAAATATAAGAAGTAAATCGAAAAATACGATCGAAAAATCTTAATACGCAACTAAGTACGTATTCCGGGAGCGGGGTGTTACAACAAGGCAAGCGGAGGTTGGAAGTACAATTGACGCCTCCACTAGTGCTCTTCTTGGCGCTGAGGATAAGATTGCGAAGGCTGAGGAAATGATTAGGAAAGAAAATCTCCTCTTATCCAAGGCCATACCAGTGCGTCTTGAGGAAACTGCGCGGCTTGAAGAGCTCAAAGCTCAGAGTGAAGAGCTTGCGCGGCAGGGGTTATCACAGAGGGCTACTTTGGCGGAGGCCGAAGCTCGTCTGGCTCAGGCGGAAGATTTCAATGAGGCTGAGCTGAGGTCACAAGCGCTTACCCAGGCTGCTGATGACAGGAAGACGAGGCTAAACACCCTCGGAGAGCGGCTCAGATCGTACAGTGTACGCTTGTAGCTCCATGTACTTTATCCTCTTGAAATGAAAAATTCTTTCTTCTTTTGTCGAATCTTCAATCTTGTTTTTCTTTGGATTACGATTCCGAATTGTAGTGCAATTCCTTGGGAACATAATTCTTATTGGGTTGGATAATGAGACTTGGCTATCTGTCAGTTCAGAGGTCGCGATGACATAACTGGTTGAGACGTCACCAAGCTTCAAAATTGGTGATACTCGTCTTTTGTAAATGTCAACGAGTATCGAGACCTGTCTTTTGTAAGTGTCAACAGGCTTGGAATTGAGACTTAGCTGTCTGCTGGTTCAGAGGTCGCAATGACATAACCGGATGAGACGCCACCAAGCATCAAAAATTGGTGATACTCGTCTTTTGTAAATGTCAACGAGTATCGAGACCTGTCTTTTGTAAATGTCAACAGGGCTCGGAATTGAGACTTAGCTGTCTGCTGGTCCAGAGGTCGCAATGACATAACCGGATGAGACGCCACCAAGCTTCAAAAATTGGTGATACTCGTCTTTTGTAAATGTCAACGAGCATCGAGACCTGTCTTTTGTAAATGTCAACAGGGCTCGGAATTGAGACTTAGCTGTCTGCTGGTTCAGAGGTCGCAATGACATAACCGGATGAGACGCCACCAAGCTCAAGGTTGGTGATACTCGTCTTTTGTAAATGTCAACGAGTATCGAGACCTGTCTTTTGTAAGTGTCAACAGGGCTTGGAATTGAGACTTAGCTGTCTGCTGGTTCAGAGGTCGCAATGACATAACCGGATGAGATGCCACCAAGCTTTAAAAATTGGTGATACTTATCTTTTGTAAATGTCAATAAGTATCGAGTTTGTAGTGGGATTTGGGAGAAAGTCTCGTTTTCACAGGGAGAAACGAGGGAATCACTACCATAGGTTTAATGTTAACGTAGCAGCGAAATGTATATGTGGTCTTACCATTCTATGGATGAGAATTGGTAAGTGATTTTGGAGAGGGAATCAAATGGGAACAGGTCCCTTAGGATTTTAGCAAATCCCCAGCTGTCAACGGGTTTGATATGCCTTTACCAACTACCGTTTGGATTGGGCTAGCCATGCTATTCCCCTCAGCATGATGAGTTGTCGAGGACTTATGTTGGGCTTACAGGCCAACATTTTCCTCTATCCTTAATCGTTAAGGATATCGGATTATCGGGTTAATGTCTGCATAACCCTGATTCCCCTTTAGGATAACCGGTGCACGCCAGGTTCCTGTTGGTTTATGGCTGTATGACCTCACTTGGAGGAAGAGAAAGGCTCTCTTTGTGTGTGCTTTGGACACGAAAATCTTGATCAGAGGTGAAGTGTTAACTTGATCAAGAGAAGGATCCTTGATTAAGGATAATACTTCTTTAAGAACTTGCCATTGATCGGCATCATGAGTAGGTCGCCCTCTGCAGTCGTGAGGCGGTATGCTCCGTTTGAATAGACTGTTTCTATTACAAACGGTCCTTCCTATTTAGGCTAAAAATTGCCTTTGGTCTTGTGCGTCATAATCATCGGTCGTCTGACGGCTAAGACCAGGTCTCCTTTCTGGAAGACTCTCTGTTTGACCTTCTTATTGAAGGCTTTTGAGATTCGAGCTTGATATAGCTCGATATGCTGCTGAGCTTGTAGTCGCTTCTCGTCCAAAGCTTCGAGCTCTTGAAGGCGCAATCGATCATTGTCTTCTAATGTGCACTTGGTGGTCAGAGCAACACGCAACGATGGCATCTGGATTTCCAATGGGAGGACCGCTTCGCACCCATATACCAGGGAAAAAGGCGTATTGCCTGTCAGTATCCGCACCATGGTTCGGTAGGCCCCAAGACATTAAACGAGCTTTTCGTCCCAATCTCGCTTATTCGAGGAGACGAATTTCTTGAGCAGCTTGATGATTGTTTTATTGAATGCTTCCGCCAAGCCATTGGCAGCAGGATTATAGGCAGTTGAAGCCACATTCTGAATTCGGTATTTATCGCAGAACCGATAGAATACTTGGCTTATGAATTGGGGACCGTTGTCGTGGATGATCCGCCTAGGGACACCAAATCGATGGATGACATGGTGTTTGATGAAATTAACCATATTAGAGTTTTGACTTCGGCCAACGGTACGGCTTCTGCCCATTTTGAGAAGTAATCGGTTATTGCCAGGATAAACCGGTGACCTCTTGTCGAAGAAGGGCTGATTGGCCCTACGACGTCGATTCCCCATGCTTCGAATGGCCATGAAGTAACAGTCGGGTGGAGCAGCTCCGAAGGCTGGTGTATGAAGTCCGCATGAATCTGACATGCTTTACACCTTCGTGCATATTGGATGGCATCGACTATCATAGTGGCCAATAATATCCAAGCCTATGCAACCTGTCCTTAAGCTTTGGACCTGGCTGATGGGCTCTGCAAATGCCATCGTGCGCTTGTTGAAGCGCTTCCTGTGCCTCTGAATTAGAAAGGCAACGGAGGAGGACACCGTCATATGAACGACGGTAAAGTGTCTTCAGAGTCGGATCGTAGTAAAAACGGAGAGACCTTCGTCTGATAGATGCCGCTTCTTTAGGATTGTCTGGAAGCAGACCGTGCAGAACATAGTCGATGAGAGGAAAGCGCCAATCTCTCGGCTTAAGATCCGTGGAGACATTATAGACTTCTCGAGTTCTTAGCATGTGCTCGGAGCATACAAGACGTCGAGTTGCGACTGTGAGGTGATACTCGGTGTCGGCTGGTAAGGCTAGTGTTGTAGCTAATGCAGCGAGAGCGTCCGCCTTGGTATTCTGAGATCGAGACACGTGCCCGATGTAGAAACCTTCAAATAGGTTGGTCAATTCAACGGCCGTGTGATAATAAGGCACCAAGTCCTCATGGCGGACTTCGTATTCGCCTTTAACCTGATTGATGATCAGTTTTGAATTGCCATAAGCTTCGAGGTAGCGTACCCCCATTCCATGAGCGAGCTGAAGACCAATGAGCAGAGCATTATATTCTGCTACATTGTTGGAGCACGATTCTGTCAGAGAAAATGCTCTGGGCAAGACATGATTCTGTGGGGAGATAAACACAACCCCACTCCGGCAATAATCTTACCTTTAGGGCCCATTCGCGATGCTCCATCAACGAACATCTGCCACACTTCCTCTTCTGAGGTTGCATAAGACTCGAAGACTTCGTCAGGGATATCTTCGTGAAGTTTTGAATGCTCCGGAACTGAATGAGCAGCCAAGAACTCTGCAAGGGCCTGGCCTTTAACCGCCTTCTGAGGCGTGAAGATCAGTCGTATTGAGACAATAAAAGTGCCCACTTAGCCAATCTTGAGTTCAATGATCCTGGCTTCGTCATAAGAAGACGCAATGGGTTTACTCTGGAGATGACATGTATGTTTTCCATTATGTTTGCAAAGGGGTAAAACTTACAATAAAAGTTTGAGGAGCTAAATTACAAGTATTCTCAAAGATTACAAATAGATCTCCTCAGAGATTCTGGAAAAATGTGCCGATAGGAGTCTGGTCAGCGCGCGACCACTTTGTCCCTTTGACGATGCGAGCGATGAGATTCCCTTCTCGCCTGGTTCCGGGAATCAGAGAATAGAGGATTGGTAGAATCCTCTGGCTACTTCTCAGAAAACCGCCTTCAATAAGGAATTCCTTCTCGCCTGGTTCCGGAGATTCCTTGAGGAAAAGGGGTTGTTAGGGTATCGCCACCCTGAAAAGAGAAGTATTTCTCTTGAAAGGTCTCTGAATTCGAGAGCGCGCGGTGCTTTGTGAAGAAGCCTCTGCTTGTGGAGTCCTCTTGTGCGTGTCTTTTGCGCCTCTCTTCTTTTATCGATTGATCGATCTCCCTTCCCTTGTACCCTGGCGGGCTATTTATAGGGAAAGCAAGGGTATAACCGTCCCCTTGAAGATATGGAAACAGATTGAACCGAATCTGTTTAAATCTGGAAAGTAGCCTTGCTGCGAGGCTAAGATAGCTTCTGCGGAGCTAGAATTGGCAGGTCGGTTGATCTTTTTTGATCCTTTCCATATTGTTGGGAGATTCTCCTTGATCCTCTTACTCGTTTCAAGAGAGTCAAGAGATTGCGGCAATCACCTGCTATATTTGAATCCCGATTGGATTTGATTAGATTGAATCCGATCTCATCAGGAGATTTTGATTGGTCAAAGGTTGACCATAGCAGGCTGATAGCGGAGCTGCCCGCTTTGAAGCTCATAGCGGAGCTAGAGGCGATCCTTAGTAAAGTCCGAAAAGAGGCTTTTCGGCGAAGCTATCAGTTAGCTTCCTGGCGATGCTCTGGATGATGCTAGTCTCTCAAACGAGGCTATCTCCTTGGGCTAATGTAATGCTAAATGCTAGCATTTTAGACCTGCTGAGGTCTGTTTAGAAACAATCCGGGTTCACTGTTCTGCTTGCTGGATCAGTGGAGTCCAAGCTGCTTCCTTGTCCCTTGGAGGTGGATGAAAACTGGTCTTCAGCTCGTCTGTCCCTTGTCTTTTGTAAATGTCAACAAGTTTAGACATCGTTCGGACCAATGAGAATCTTGTCTTTTTTAAGTGTCAACAAGACCCCCTTCAAAGTTTTCGAGAGTCTGCAATAGCTCAGACTCCGAAACACTTTGAACTGCTTGTGATGGTGTGTGGAGTATGAACATCGCCATGATGGTTGAGTTCAGCTTCGCTTTCAATCCTGCCTTGGGATGAATTCGCCGAAGAATTGTACTGGTTCGCGAGTAGCTTCGCGTCGGGGTAGCTCCGTATCTGGGCTTCCAAGAAATAAGTTCGCTTTGGAACTCCTGTTGCCTTTTCAAAGCCAACTGCCGTGGGGCGGTTACGAGGAGGATCATTCCTTCTTTCGCGCCAATCGAGGAGATGTTCCGATTTGCACGTTTCCAAGGGAGGATATTCCCTTTATTCAAGGCGCCATAAGTGCCTTTTATGAGGGAGACGTTTTCTCCCTTTGCACGGTTCCAAGGGGAAACCGTCCCTTCCATCAGGGCGCAATAAATGCCTTGAATGCGCTCGTGCTTCCACGCTTGGGGTGGTTGCGCTCAGGCCATGGGGCCTATAAATAGGACACTCGAGGTCCTCTGAAGAGAAATGTTTTGCCTTTCTTCTTCTCTTCTCTTGGTTGAGAGAGATACTCAGATCTCTGAATTAGTGGGAAAGTCCACTCTGGTTGTCTAACCGGCCAAGGACCAGTAAGTCTTGATCGTTCAACGACTTCACCGCTTTTAGGGAACTCATCTCCCTTGATTTAACTTTGACAGCTGCTTTAGGGATTAACTTCCCTCGATCTTCATTTTGCACTTGGCTGATCTGCAGAGAAAGATTTTAGCATAGCTTCCCAGTGAAGCCACCATCTTGACTTAATCAGAGAAAGATCACTGCATGTCAAGTCCACTGCGCAGGCAGAACTTGGGACTTGGTCTCTTCAAAGGTTGAGCCAGTCTTGCCATATTGGTGAATGTTGAGACTGTGTCTGACTTTGCCATAGAGGTGAGGCTAGGACTTGGCGTTTGCTGAGCTAGTCCATTAGTTGCTGTGCAGGCGGAGCTTGTCCTCTGCTGAAGTCGGATTGCTTTGCCGCCCAAGAATCTGACTTAATATCTTTGCAGCTTTTTCTGTGCTTAACTGCTAACTTGCTCCAATTTGCCTTGCAGTGAGCTATGCTTGCCAGTCTGGTAACTTGATGAAAGAAACCATGAAATCGCCTTATGCTTCCCCGGTTGAAGCTTTACTTTTAAGCAGGAGGAACAATTCGGGGCAGCGAATGCGCGTCCCAGGGGCTGTTGGCAGCCTCTTATCCGAGATGATTCGTTCTGAGGTGAGGCTGGCCGCCGCCTTTATCGGAGAGGATCCGCTTCAAGATAGTGGGCGTCGCCTGTGGGATCGCCGGCATCATTGCCGACTTTCAACTTTGGTGGCCTTTGATGGCGATCCACTTCGGGAAAGTGGGCACCGCGCCTGTTAGATCACTGGTATCACTGCCGATTCCCATTATACGTGATCTATCGTGTTGGCGGCGATAGGTTTTTTTATTGCCAGGCTTCAAAAAATGGCCTGGCAAGATCTGCCATTTTGTGGAGAAAAATGACCGTGTCCTTGCGGCACCACTGGTTACGGCCTTATGCAGGAGGAGGGCCCTTCCTGTCCCGTTGGTCTGGCCTGGGAGCAGATAAAACCGCTTGTATGCCTTTTATGCAAATGACCTTGTTAGGCAACTCGGTGTGTTATATGAAACACAGCTTTGATGTAATATCAAATGTACCCTTGCTTTTGAATCAATGAAAGTTCATCGTCTGATCATCTGATTTTTGTTTACTTTCACTGAGAGTTTGGCCATAGCTGGGCTAAACTGTGTGCGGAGCTAAGTACATACTCCTTTCTTTGAGTGAGCGAGACTGGCATGTCAGCGCGAGCAGCACGCTTTTTAGAGGGCTAAGGTAGGCCTCCCGGCGAAGCCCTTGAAGGATTGTGCGAAGTCCGCACTTTTGCACTAGTGCGAAGTTAACTCTTAGTAGAGTTGAACCGGCGCTTCTCGGGAAGGCGCTTCGGGCGCTGTTTCGAATTAATTGAAACGGCGGCATGGGCCCTTTTTTCGAGGCCTCGTTTCAGGCGCTGATTGGCCTATAAAAGCCCGATCGGGCTGAACATGGAAATGATCTCCTTTTTCAGAGAACTTTCTATCTCTTCCTCTTCTTCTTCCCTTTCATTCAGAGATCTTTGAGGACTCTAGCAACTCTTCAATGGCGCCCAAGAGACGAGCGGGAAAAGAAGTGGCGACTTCTGCGGCGGAGGGCGTTCCTCCTCCGGTCATCGAGCGACCTGTCGCTGGTAAGAGACTCTTCTTAGAGATGGTGGTCTTGCTCCTTTGGAGTTAATATTTGACCATTAGGACGATCGAATATGATCTGTCCTTACCAGGGAACTCGTTTCCCTTCAACTTCCCCATTTTGCTTGCACCAGGGAAGTAAGAACTGAACAGTTCTTCTTTGGGCTTTCGCACGAAGCCATAACTTGGGCCATCTCCGTACTGTTTGAGGAAAAGGACTTGAATAAGTCCTCTCAGTCATAATGACTTTTGACCATAATGCCCCTTTGATGATGTCAGCCCTTAGGGCTATGTCACTTCCTGCTTTAAGCGAAGTTGGCGCTTTGGATATTTTTTGCAAAGATGCAGTCTTATCCATGAAGTGGAGCTTTTTCAAAGCTATCGCCTTGCAGGCCCTGCTTGCTGGGCGAGGCTATGCCTTAGTGAATTTTTATGCTTTTGCATCCACTTGATTGGTGAACTAATCATAGCTCATTTCTGTTTTTGCAGTACATTACGCCTCCGGCCTCCAGAACAGTCTGTTCGGTGTAGCCAGTCGAGCAGGCGGAAGCATCAGCTTGCAGTTCTATGGGCAGGCTTCATTGTTCAGCGAGCCGAGCTCCCTTGTACGGGATACGCTCATCCAGGACGGTCGTCCGCAGGCCATGCGGAGCATCTTGACTACGGCTCCACTTGAAGATATCGACCGTCAGGCTTACAGAAAGCCTGACTTCATGTTCGGGGATGCTGCACCTGATCCCGATCGCCAGCTGTAGGCCGGTGAAGGCCAGTGGATCTTCCAGTTGGACGGCGAGAGATTCTATCTCCCGTCCACTAAGCGGCATTTTGCTTTGTCTTCCTTCGCGAGCGTGACTCAGGCTCGGAAGATGGCGTGGGGTGTGAGCCTAAATGCCGAGTCTGTGAGTGTCGGGAGGTTGACATTCCAGTCCGGCTATTCGAGGGCGGGCCATCCTCGTAGCATAATGGGGCTATACCCTGGGAAGGTATCGCGGGACCTTCCAGTAGGAGAGAACCCAGCTGCGGCGCCGACCTTTGGCACTCAGTTCTGCGAAGTTGACGGGAACTACCCCGCCACCGATTTCAGGACTCCCGGTTGGGTCCACCCTCCTAGATCGTGGTGGGCGGAGTTGACCAACTATATCCTCACCCATTTTGAGGGGGACTTAGAGAGGTTAAACCTCCATGAGGCCGTCAGGGCGACCTGCTACGGCATCGAGATGAAGGTGGCGTGCTTCTACGCCATCCTTGAGTTGTATTGCCCGGCCTCGGGGACTTTCTTCACCCCAGTTGGTGAGTTGGGCATGGCCCTGCACGAGATGCGGGAGATCTCTGCTTTGCCCTTCGGGTCTCTTCCATACGAGGAGTACTTTCCCTGTGAGGCGGAGTTGGCTATTCTGGAGAAGCAGGAGCCTGCTCTGCTCGAGACATATCGGGAATTGATGTGCCATTTGCACATTTGCTCCAGCATCCACACTGGTGGCAAAGGTAGCTCGAAGAGCTTGAAGAGCTGGGGGAACTACTTGTTCCCGGATATGACTAGTGCGCCTGAGGCAGCTCATTGCGGAGTTGCTGAAGAAGACATCTTGGCAAGGATGGAGATGCATGCTGAAAAGGACATCGTCGTGGCAGAAGATGATGGTCCTCTCGGGAAGGGTGATGTTCTTCGGAGCTTTCACCATCAGGCCCGTCGGCCTATGTCTCGCAAGGCGTTGCTGGCCGGCTTCTTAACCATCTGGTTAAAGAAATGTGTCGTGCCTTCTTCTTCGGGTGACATCGTCCATCCGACTGTGCTGCTGCCTGCCGTCCGCTTGGTTCATGGCCACCGTCTGGGTCTTCTCCCGGCCATGGTGTGTTGTATTCAGAGGGGCCTTCGTGCACTGACGGAGGCTTTCTGCAGGCCAATGGCGTCAAGGCGGGGGAAGGGTGCCGTCCTGCCTTGTGACGGACCCAATCCTAGGGTAGGTTTACCGTACACCTACTTGATGGCGTGGTTCGCCTTGCACTGCCCCAGTTTGATTGGAGCTGGGGAAGACCCTCCGCAGGGTGTTCAAACGGCGCTTCTCCGTCGCTTTGAAGGCCGTTCGTGGCAGAAAACTTATGTGGCCGAGGCCCGTAAGTTAGTGCGTCGTTATGACGCTTATAGCCTGTTCCGTTGTTTTCCTCGCCTGCGGGGTGCAGGGTACAACGAGGAATTCCATGATGTGGAGTCAGGTCGGTCTCCCATGAGTCGGGGTGTTTTCGAGTGGCTGGTCTGTATCCGGCCCTCGCATTTGCTGTACAGGAGTGGGGATACCTGCTACCTGGAGCCCTACGTCCCAAGCCGGTTTGCCCGCCAATTTGGGTATGACCAGTTGTATGTGGGCAACCCCAATCCGGACCTGGCTTTCATGGGGAGCCTCATTGATGGGGCTCGTGCTTGGCGGTTCTTTACCGCGGATGACACTGGAGCGTGGCTACGCACGCCGCCGAGGGATCCCGGCCTTTGGACGACCCTGTGTTTCTGCCAATGGTATGCGGCTTCGAACTCCACACCTGCTAGGTTTAATGCCAACCGTTCGGGTGTGAAGTTAATCTCTCATCGGATGAGGCAGAAGGCTTCTGATAAGATGGAGGGCAAACGAGTCCGTGTTCCTGGCATAGAGGAGTTCATCGCTGTGAATGACAGCGGGGCTTCTGATGCGGGGAGCCCTTGCTTCGAGGCAGGGACGATGGCTGATGCTCATGAAGCTGATGCTCGTGAAGCCGGGTCTGGTGTAGTGGGGACAGCTCCCTCACAACATGTAGAGGAAGTGGAGGAAGAGGACTCTGATGTCCACTTCAAAAGGAAGCGTGGGAGTGGATCCCGTAGGAAGTCGTCGGCGAAGAGGCCCCGTCGCCAGACTCCTACCATTGTGGCAGAGGGTGAGCTCTCTGCTGCGCCTCCTTCTGCTGCTCCATTAGTGGCTGAGCCGTCGGTTGCTGAACCGACTACTGGTAAGATTGGCCCCCATCTAATATGCCTTCAGCGCACTTTAAATAACTCATCATTTGCTTTTTGTTGCAGGAGCTGAGGAGCATGGGGAGCAAGGGGACCAGTATGATCCTCTATTCGCTTATGGAGCTGCTGCTGGTTCCTTTACTCGCTCGGAAGAATCTGGAGGTGATGCGGCCGACATTGGCCCGTCGGGCGCTGGGACTTCTAAAGGAAGTCCTATGGCATCCAGCTCTACCGG
Source organism: Agave tequilana (assembly GCA_038442645.1). Taxonomy (NCBI): domain Eukaryota; kingdom Viridiplantae; phylum Streptophyta; class Magnoliopsida; order Asparagales; family Asparagaceae; genus Agave; species Agave tequilana. Next base: position 104,269 of record JAVJIF010008348.1, on the reverse strand, counting down.
GTGGTCTGCGGAGGAATCGGCGAGCAGGCCGGCTATCCGCGTTGATTCTGGCAAGAACTTCGCGATGGAACCCTTAGAGACTGATGAGGCTGACGAAGTAACATCAGCCTTTGGTAAAATGACGACCTTTTGATCTCCTCTTGTTTACTGCATCCGCTTTTTGACCATGGCTTTGCTGCAGGTGTTCGGCCTCAAGATGCGTCGGCTTTGAAGGAGCCGGAGACTTCCCCTGGAAGGTCAGAGGGTGGGTTGAGTGCTTCGTCCGCGGCGGATGTTGCCATGTTGGACGTGTTGTATGGCGACTTGCCTTCTTACCAGCCCACGTCAGCTGAAAGGCGAGAGGCTGAAGGGGCGGCAGTCCCGGAGGTATCCTCACTCCCAATCATATCACCGAGTGAGGTGCCGGCAATTTTGCCCAGTGCGGGGCTGAGGGTGATCGCGGACCCTAGTTCCCCGACTTTGATTGTCGAGCCTGCTGTTCAGGAGGTGGTTGCTAGTCCTACTTCCGCGGTGGCTGGCGTGCTGGTGTCGCTGAGGACTCCGCCGAGGTCACCTTTGGCTTGCCCTGCTGCTGTCGATGTTCCCGCTTCTTCTTCTGCGGCGGTGTCGACTGGGATGGTAGATTGCTCCGAGGTTGTCTCAAGGGTTGATGAAGCTGAGAATGACTTCATCGGTAATCTGGTTGACAGCTTCTATAACAGTTTGGAGCAGACTATCGGTCTAGTCTTGAAGGGCTCGCCTGTGCCATTCTCGAAGCTGAAGATGGTCCTCTCCCGTGGCATTGAGTGTATCCGGGACTTTGAGGGATACCATCAAGCTACTGCTCTGGAACTCCTGGTAGATGACCTTGAGAAGGACGTGGAGGAATGGCGCCACCTCTATCGTTCAGACGCAGCGTCTTTGGCTGATGAACGGCTCACACGTCTTGTTGCCCAAAGGCGCGAGGCTCAGCTCGCCGCTCAAGAGGCTGCTGAGGCTATCTCCTCTGACTTGAGGTCCTTGGAGACAGAGGAAGCAGAGGTTGGGAGTGCAATTGACGCTTCCAACAGTGCTCTTCTTGATGCTGAAGATAAGGTTAAGAGGGCTGAAGAGATGATCCGGAAGGCAAATCTCCTCTTATCCAAGGCTACACAGATGCGTCATGAAGAGGCTGCGCGGCTTGAGCAGCTCAGGGCTCGGAGTGAGGAACTGGCGCGGCAGAAGTCGTCACAGAGGGCGACTTTGGCGGAGGTCGAGGCTCGTCTGGCTCAGGCGGTGGACTTCGATGAGGCCGAGCTGAGATCACAGGCGCTGGCCCAGGCTGCTGGTGACAGGAGAACGAGGCTAGCTTCGCTCGGGGATCGGATTCGATCTTACCATAGACGCCTGTAGGCCATTGTATATGCTCCTCCATGTATCCCATCGTTTTGGCTTTAATAGAAAAATTTTTCTTTTGTCGTCTTTGTTTGTTTGGATAATGAGGCATGGCTGTCTGTTGGTTCAGAGGTCGCGATGACATAACCGAATGAGACGTTGCCAGTCTCGAGGTCAGCCCTTTGCGGGGCTAAAAGGGGAGATACTTGCCTTTTGTAAATGTCAGCAAGCATCGAGATTGAGACTTAGCTGTCTGCTGGTTCAGAGGTCGCAATGACATAACCAATTGAGACGCCGCTAAGCTCAATGGTAGATGAAACTTGGCTATCTGCCAGTCCAGAGGTCGCAATGACATAACTGGTTGAGAAGCCACCGAGCTTCAAAATAGGTGATACTTGTCTTTTGTAGATGTCGACAAATATCGAGACCTGTCTTTTGTAAATGTCAACAGGACTCAAGATTGAGACTCAGCTGTCTGCTGGTTCAGAGGTCGCAATGACGTAACCAATTGAGACGCCACTAAGCTCAATAGTAGATGAAACTTGGCTATCTGCCAGTTCAGAGGTCGCAATGACATAACTGGTTGAGAAGCCACCAAGCTTCAAAATAGGTGATACTTGTCTTTTGTAAATGTCGACAAGTATCGAGACCTGTCTTTTGTAAATGTCAACAGGACTCAAGATTGAGACTTAGCTGTCTGCTGGTTCAGAGGTCGCAATGACGTAACCAATTGAGACGCCACTAAGCTCAATAGTAGATGAGACTTGGCTATCTGCCAGTTCAGAGGTCGCAATGACGTAACTGGTTGAGAAGCCACCAAGCTCAACAATGAGTGATACTTGTCTTTTGTAGATGTCGACAAATATCGAGACCTGTCTTTTGTAAATGTCAACAGGGCTCCAGATTGAGACTTAGCTGTCTGCTGGTTCAGAGGTCGCAATGACGTAACCAATTGAGACGCCACTAAGCTCAATGGTAGATGAGACTTGGCTATCTGCCAGTTCAGAGGTCGCAATGACGTAACTGGTTGAGAAGCCACCAAGCTCAAAATGGGTGATGAGGTCTCGTTTTCACGAGGGAACCACTGTCATAGGTTTAATGTTAACATAACAGTGAGATATATGTGGTCCTGCCATTCTATGGATGAGAATTGGTAGGTGATTTTGGAGATCTCGTTCTCATGAGGAGAAATGAGGGGACTGCTGTCATAGGTTTAATGTTAACGTAACAGCGGAATATGTGGTCTTACCATTCTATGGATGAGAATTGGTAAGTGATTCTGGAGAGGGAATCAAGTGGGAGCAGATCCCTTGGGATTTTACGCTAACCCCCAGCCACCAACAGGTTTGATATGTTTGGAGAAAGAGAGAGGCTCTCTTTGTGCGCATTCCGGACGCGCGGATCTCGATCAGAGGTGTAATGTTAACTTGATCGAGAGCAAGATCCTTGATTAAGGATAATACTTCTTTAAGAATTTGCCATTGATCGGCATCATGAGTAGGTCGCCATCTGCAGTTGTAAGGCGGTATGCTCCGTTTGAATAGACTGTCTCTATCACAAACGGTCCTTCCCATTTAGGCTGAAATTTGCCTTTGGTCTTGTGCGTCATAATCATCGGTCGTCTGACGGCTAAGACTAGGTCTCCTTTGTGGAAGACTCTCTGCTTGACCTTCTTATTGAAGGCTTTTGACATCCGAGCCTGATATAGCTCGATGTGTCGCTGAGCTTGTAGCCGCTTCTCGTCCAGGGCTTCGAGCTCTTGAAGACGCAAGCGATCATTGTCTTCTGATGTCATTTTAGTAGTCAGGGCTACTCGCAATGATGGCACCTGGATTTCCAATGGGATGACCGCTTCGCACCCATATACCAGGGAGAAAGGCGTATTGCCTGTCGGTGTCCGAACCGTAGTCCGGTAGGCCCAAAGGCATTCACCGAGCTTTTCGTCCCAATCTCGCTTATTCGAGGAGACGAACTTCTTGAGCAGCTTGATGATCGTCTTGTTAAATGCCTCTGCCAAGCCGTTGGCGGCAGGATTGTAGGCGGTTGAAGCCACATTCTGAATTCGGTATTTATCGCAGAACCGATAGAACCCTTGGCTTACGAATTGGGGACCATTGTCATGGATGACCCGTCTGGGTACACCAAATCGATGGATGACATGGTGTTTGATGAAGCTAACCAGATTGGAGGTTTTAACTTCGGCCAACGGTGTGGCCTCTGCCCATTTTGAGAAGTAATCGGTTATTGCCAGGATAAACCGGTGACCTCTTGCCGAAGAGGGACTGATTGGCCCTACGACATCGATTCCCCATGCTTCAAATGGCCATGAAGCAATAGTAGGGTGGAGCAACTCCGAAGGTTGGTGTATGAAGTCTGCATGGACCTGGCACGCCTTGCACCTTCGTGCATATTGGGTAGCATCGGCCATCATGGTCGGCCAGTAGTACCCAAGTCTGTGCAGCCTGTCTTTAAGCTTTGGACCCGGCTGGTGAGCTCCGCAAATGCCATCATGTGCTTCTTTAAGCACTTCCTGTGCCTCTGAATGAGAGAGACAACGGAGGAGGATACCGTCATATGAACGACGGTAGAGTGTCTTCAAGGTGGGATCATAGTGGAAACGGAGCGACCTTCGTCTAATGGACGCCGCTTCTTTGGGATCGTCTGGAAGCAGACCGTGTAGAGCGTAGTCAATGAGAGGGAAGCGCCAATCCCTCGGCTCAAGACCTACGGAGATATTATGGACCTCTTGGATCCTTAGCATATGCTTGGAGCATACGAGATGCCGGGTCGCGACTGTGAGGTGATACTCGGTGTCGGCCGGTAAGGCTAGCGTCGTCGCTAATGCAGCGAGAGCATCCGCTTTGGTGTTTTGAGATCGGGACACATGCCCGATGTAGAAGCCTTCAAATAGGCTAGCCAATTCGATGGCTGTATGATAATAAGGCACCAAGTCTTCATGGCGGACTTCATATTCGCCTTTGACTTGACTGATGACTAGCTTCGAATCGCCGTAAGCTTCGAGGTAGCGTACCCCCATTCCCCGGGCGAGCTGGAGACCGATGAGCAGAGCATTGTATTCCGCTACATTATTAGAGCATGATTCTGTCAAGGAGAATGCTCTGGGAAGGATATGATCCTGTGGGGAGATGAACACAACCCCCACTCCGGCAATAATCTTCCCTTTGGGGCCCATCCGCGATGCTCCATCGAAGAACATCTGCCACACTTCCTCTGCTGAGGTTGCATTAGACTCGAAGACTTCATCAGGGATGTCTTCGTGAAGTTTTGAATGTTCTGGAACTGGATGAGCAGCTAAGAACTCTGCAAGGGCCTGGCCTTTAACTGCCTTCTGAGGAGTAAAGGTCATGTCGTATTGAGACAACAGAAGTGCCCATTTAGCCAACCTTGAATTCAGCGATCCTGGCTTCGTCATGAGAAGACGTAAAGGGTTCACCCTGGAGATGACATGTATGGTTTGGCCAACCAAATAATGTCGTGTCTTCTGGACAGCGAAGACGAGAGCTAAACACTCTTTCTCAATAGGATTATAGCGAGATTCCGCTCCTATGAGAGTTCTGCTCAGATAGTAAATGGCTTGCTCATGGCCATTGTCGTCCTTCTGAGCGAGGAGGGCACCGAGGGAATAGTCCAGAGCTTTTACATAAAGCAAGAATGGTTTCCCTGATGTAGGGGCCACTAAGACCGGAGGTTTTGTGAGATACCTCTTAATGTCTTCATAGGCTTCTTGACAAGCTTGGTCCCATATGAAGGCAGTACCCTTTTTCATGAGATGGGTAAAGGGCTGGCAACGGCCCGAAAGATTTGCTATGAATCTTCTGATGTAGGCTAATCTGCCTTGCAAGCCTCGGAGCTCTTTGAGATTCCTTGGTGGATGCATGTCCTGGATGGCTTTGACTTGTCTGGGTCCAGATGGATCCCTTTTGATGTGACAATGAACCCAAGGAATTTGCCGCTGGATACTCCTAAGAAGGATTTTGTCGGGTTCATTTTCAGCTGATGAGCCCGCATTATGTCGAACGTCGTTCTCAGATCGCGAAGATGTTCATCTTTGCTGCGGCTTTTGACGGCAATGTCGTCAACATAGCATTCCACCGTCTTTCGGAGATGGTCGCGGAAGATCATGCTCATCGCCCGCTGGTAGGTTGCTCCGGCGTTCTTCAGTCCGAAGGGCATTACAGTGTGGCAGTATACCCCCAATGGCGTTCGAAAAGAAGTATGCTTCTCGTCATCAGGATACATCTTGATCTGGTTGTACCCTGAGAAGCCGTCCATGAAAGACATCCTCTCGAACCCGCATGTGTTGTCGATCATGACATCAGTGATCGGCAGTGGGAATTCATCTTTGGGACAGGCCGTATTGAGATCACGGTAGTCGATGCAGATCCGTATTTTCCCATTCTTTTTGAGGACGGGGACGATGTTAGCTACCCAATCTGGATGTTGTTCCTCCGGATGAAGCCACAAGCAATGAGCTTATGAACTTCGGCTTCAATAGCCTCCATGATGTTTGGGCGGAATCGACGTTGTTGCTGCTTGACCGGCTTAACGTCGTTCTTGATGTTTAGACGGTGCATGGCGACCTGCGGATCAAGTCCGGGCATGTCTTCATAGCTCCAGGCGAAGACATCTATATACTCTTTTACGAGCATTATCAATTCTTCCTTTTCGATAAGTGATAGGCTTTCACTTATGAAAATCGGTTTGGGATGATCCTGACTGCCCAAGTTGACCTGGATCACCTTGTCTTCGGTAGGTGGCTCGCGCAGCTCGAACCGCTTTTCCCATTGGAGACTTAATTGCTGGGCCCATGATTCCTCATCGGCAACCTCTGCGGGTTCTAACTGACTGCTTGAAGTCATGAGGCTTTCGAATATCCCTCCTATGCTGACATCAGAGTCCCATTCGGAGGATGAGGCCGACTGTGATGGGATCGATCCATCGCCTTTGACCTGAACTGTTGTTGATGATGTGGGTGTAACATACCCTAACCCCCTGCGTGTACTATCATAGTAATTTGCAGGTTTCCCTCTTGGGACGGAGTTACACATCAAGCTGCGTCTTCCTTTTCCGAAGTTCAGGCCGCCTGCCTGCTTCAAGTCATATCCCATCTTCTCCATAATATGGCGTGCCGGTGGCGCGTAATGGAAGAACTGTGGGGTTTCTGAGTCCGAGCTTGACTCTGTAGCTGCAGGTCCCCGTGGCTGGGTTCTACCGAAGATTATCGGCAACTGACCTTGTTTGGATGGAGGGATTACCAGCGTGGCCCCTTCTATAACCTCCACAGATGTAGTAGCCGAACTTGGCTCATGTACGGGCATGTGCAGAGAGCCCTCTATGATGGATTTAATTGACCCAATACTCGCAGGATAACCAAAAGAGATACTCTCATTAATTACCCATTCACCCTCTTCATCAGAAGGGATATTACATTCGGGGTCATTGAGGAAACATGCTGTAATTGGTTCGCCAATCAAAATGGCTGGCACGCCTGTTTCGGATTCTGAATCCGCCTCATTGCCACTTTCATCATCGTCTGGCAATGGCTCTGCAGGCGTTCCGTCGGCCTCTTGATACAGGAGGGCGTCGGTGAAGTAGTTTTCCACCCCCTTGAAGGGTTGCTTTTCAGCGAAGACAGTTCGTACTGTCGCATCATCTTCAACATATTTGAAGCATTGGTGGAGGGTGGAAGGAACGATCCAGTTGGCATGGATCCAGGGTCTTCCTAGCAGCAAGTTATATGATGTGTCAGCGTCAATGACGTAGCACGTCACTTCTGACTTCAAGCTTCCGATTCTGCAGCGGAGCCGAATCTTTCCAAGCGGATGGCTGCTCCCGGCGTTGAAACCATATATTGTAGTGGTGGTTGCGGACAACCTGTACAATGGTATGCCGAGGAAATAGAGGAGCCTTTTGGGGATGATGCTGAGTGCAGACCCCGGATCGACTTGTATTCTTTCAATGCATGTTGAACCGATATATCCGGTATAGTACAGAGGTCGATCATGCTTGTTGTCTTTGAGAAGCATATCTTCCGCCGTAAAGGTAATAGCAGGCACCTTGGATTGTGCGTGATGGCACTCTGAGGAGGAAGGCCGCATCTCATCACCAGGAACCTCAGGCATGCATGTCAGAAAGGACTCTGAGTTGGCCAGCGCATCTCTGAGTGCCTCTCTTGTCTCTTTAGAGAGACGAAGGAGCTCGTGTATTGTGATACGAGCCGGGATATTGGCTAAGTGGGCCAATATATCAAAGCAAAAGGGCGTGGCTAACCCTTGGCCTGGCGGTTTCTTCAACACATGGTCGAACCGCACCTCCTTAGGCTTCTCCTTCCCTTTGGTCAGGACTGGAGCGGATGCCGGCATTGGTACTGACGTCGTTTGCTGTTGTATCTCGTCAGTAGACTTATCATACTGCCTTAAGTATGATTTTCCAGACCGGGTGCCCGTCTGTTGAGGTGCATCTGCCTGCGCTGTACAGGCACGCTTCTCTTCTTCTGAATCGCTGAGGGAAGCCGAAGTAAGATTACCATCATCTGGCAGGACAGAGATGACATTGCAGGACTTGCCCTTTTTGCTGGAGTCCTTCGACGTCCGCTGTACGTCTTGGACGAGGTCAGGGTGTATCCACATAACTTCCCCTGTCTCCAATGTTAAAGGGACGAGACCCTTGTTGCATTGAGTCATGGCTGGAGGATGCTTGACTTCCAACCGTGGCGCCGGGGCTGAACAGGTCCCGTCGGGAACTGTGACCTTCTGGGCAGTGCCGAATTCAAGAGTCACCATATTGGCAGTGACTTTCTTCTGTTCCGTCTTCAATGTGAGGACTCCGGCGTCGACCAAGGCTTGAATTCTATCCTTGAGAACATAGCACTTGTCAGTAGGATGGTGGATCATCCTGTGGTAGAGGCAGTATTTAGGGTCGTTTGTACGCCCTATCTCATTGGGACGCCGAGCATCCGGTAGCTTCATTTTGTTCCCTTTGTGGAGCAGATGGAATATCGTGACCACCTGATCATCTCTGAAGGAGTACTGCTTTGGAGGAAACTTGGGCTCTTGGCTGTTGACGCCGCTCTTCTTGGCCTTTGACTGCATGTCCCCGGTCAGCTCGACGGACATAATCTCCTTGCCTTTAGCTTGAGAAGACTGCGGGAGATCGCTACGCCCTTTGTTGTTCGCGCCCCATTTGCTTCTAGGGGCGGATGGCTCAAACTTCTTAGCCGATTTCTCGGCTATTTCAGCTTGTTCGACCAATTCCTTCCAAGTATGGGCTTTGACAGCCCCCATGCGAATTTCCACTTGGTCTAAGAAGTTGTGCCTGCATGTCTGTAAGAGCATGGGTAATGGCATCCCTGCTGGGCACATCAGAGATAGATTTCTGAACCGCTCAATGTATTCACGGACAGATTCGCCCTTCCTTTGCACAGTGGAAAGGAGCTTGTCCATGGTCACTTCGGTGTCATCCTCATAGAAGCGAGAGAGGAACCGAGTTTCCAGGTCGACCCAGGAAGTGATAGAGCCCTGAGGAAGGCTTCGGAACCAGTCGAATGCCACCCCTTTCAAGGTGCCGATGAACAACCTAGCCATGATGGCGTCATTGCTTAGAACATTACCGGTCTGGGACCGAAAATAGTAGATGTGCTGATTGGGCGAGCTCTTACCATCATACGTATGCAACGTTGGTGGTTTGAACTTTGGCGGATATGGCACCAAATCCCAATCCGGTGGGTAAGGACGAACTGCCCCTACTTTCTTTAATTCATCCCTCTGAGCCAGGGATGAAATTTGAGCTTGAAGGCCTTTAAGGACTTCGGCATCCAGGGAAGAGCCTCCCTTAGATCTCTCCGTCTTGGGCGGATCATTGCTGAGATGTCCCTCCTCGTCATGATTACTCCCGGTATCATCATTCCGGTTGCTGAGGAGCTGAGCGAGCATCTGTTGAATATTGTCCAGGGCCTCTTGCTGAGTTCTAGAGGTCTGCTCCTGAGCTTCCAAACGCCGACGAAGATCGTCATTGGCGTTATCGGCCATATTAACCGATGCTTTGTCCGTTCGCACAGAACTGACTGTTGCTGAAGAGGCATACCCGCTGTCTTCATCTTCTCCATCAGATGATTGGGGCGACCGCCTGAGTTGTGGCACGGTTGGGACCGTCGAGGAGGAAGGCTGCTCATAATTATAGGGTATCGCTACCCTGGATCTGGTGTTTCAGAAAACACCTTCTTCGCGCACCAAGACTTCACCTAAGCCCGGGCTATAATCTGGATCTGGGGAGCCGAAAGGGGTATCATCAGATGTATGACCTTCCCTGTGTCGCTCTCGTCCTCTTCCGGTCATGTTGACGGACGCGAAGGCTGGGCCTCGCGAAGTGCTCCTTTCATGATGCTTCTTTATGGCATGTGGGGACAACCGGTCAAACACCGATTGACGGTGCGGAGATGCAGCCTTGATTGGATATTGCCGACAGCGGGCTGAATGGATTGCCACAAGTCGGCACCCTCTTTGACAACACGGGGAAGTGGTTTGGAGAGACTCCAATTCCCGCTTGTTCGTCAAGAATTGTCGCAGGTTAGGCTGAACAGAGCCTGAACAACCCCGTGGAGAGGCCTTTCTGGAGCGTACAAGGGATGATGCTCCGTTCTTCTTATCCCTGCAGAAGGGATTAGTACTGAATAGTACTTTGGCGCTAGCTTCGCCGACAGGTGCGAGCTTAGTGCCTGATGAATTGAGGAGCGGAGCACGCTGTGGTGCTTTGCCCGCTATTCTGCTGCGAAGGAGATCAACCTCAGATAACACTGCGGTCTTAGCCTTGCGGCCGCGAACCCAGTGAATTCGTTGTGGTACAATAGCTTCGCTTGTGCGAACGAGGCTGATAGGAGGCTTTGCTGCCCTTGATTCAGGTGACGGTATGATTGCCGTCGTGACTTCATGGCTGGCAGCATCGTCAGGGCAGATGGGCATCTTACCCTTTTCTTCGCGGGAGAGGCGTAGTCTCGGCATGACTACTTCGGGAGCTTTGGTTGAAGACTCCTGTTTAGGCTTCCATATCAGCCTTGACAGGGGACGTCTAGGTTCGCAAGGAACCTGAATAGCCACAAGCGGGGCTGTGGGGTGCTGGCAAGATTCTGCCTCTGGTTTCTGATTTGAAACCTTGGCCATGAAGACCTTCCTGTGCTTCCGTGCTCGAAGCGTCAGGCCACCCCCAGAGAGGACTTCTTCAAATCTTCCTTGATCGACCTGGATAACCAGGTTCTCAAAAGTGCAGGATCTGGGCTGCGGGCATGTTTCCTTGTTGCGCCAGAGAACTGCGGCAGGTTTGCAGAGAACCTTTTCCGTCTCCGCAGAGACTTTGCTTAAAGATTTAGCCAGAGAAGATCTGGCTGCACCGGCTTTTCTGAATTCAGAGATAGACCCGAAGGTCTGTTCGTCGCATTGCGACACTTGATTCTCAGCAGAGGAGAAAACATTCCCCAGCGGAGTCGCCATCTTGTTTTCCATTATGTTTGCAAAGGGGGAAAACTTACAATAAAAGTTTGAGGAGCTAAATTACAAGTATTCTCAAAAGATTACAAGTAGATCTCCTCAGAGATTCTGGGAAAATGTGCCGATAGGAGTCTGGTCAGCGCGCGACCACTTTGTCCCTTTGACGATGCGAGCGATGAGATTCCCTTCTCGCCTGGTTCCGGGAATCAGAGAATAGAGGATTGGTAGAATCCTCTGGCTACTTCTCAGAAAACCGCCTTCAATAAGGAATTCCTTCTCGCCTGGTTCCGGAGATTCCTTGAGGAAAAGGGGTTGTTAGGGTATCGCCACCCTGAAAAGAGAAGTATTTCTCTTGAAAGGTCTCTGAATTCGAGAGCGCGCGGTGCTTTGTGAAGAAGCCTCTGCTTGTGGAGTCCTCTTGTGCGTGTCTTTTGCGCCTCTCTTCTTTTATCGATTGATCGATCTCTCTTCCCTTGTACCCCTGGCGGGCTATTTATAGGGAAAGCAAGGGTATAACCGTCCCCTTGAAGATATGGAAACAGATTGAACCGAATCTGTTTAAATCTGGAAAGTAGCCTTGCTGCGAGGCTAAGATAGCTTCTGTGGAGCTAGAATTGGCAGGTCGGTTGATCTTTTTTGATCCTTTCCATATTGTTGGGAGATTCTCCTTGATCCTCTTACTCGTTTCAAGAGAGTCAAGAGATTGCGGCAATCACCTGCTATATTTGAATCCCGATTGGATTTGATTAGATTGAATCCGATCTCATCAGGAGATTTTGATTGGTCAAAGGTTGACCATAGCAGGCTGATAGTAGAGCTGCCCGCTTTGAAGCTCATAGCGGAGCTAGAGGCGATCCTTAGTAAAGTCCGAAAAGAGGCTTTTCGGCGAAGCTATCAGTTAGCTTCCTGGCGATGCTCTGGATGATGCTAGTCTCTCAAACGAGGCTATCTCCTTGGGTTAATATAATGCTAAATGCTAGCATTTTAGACCTGCTGAGGTCTGTTTAGAAACAATCCGGGTTCACTGTTCTGCTTGCTGGATCAGTGGAGTCCAAGCTGCTTCCTTGTCCCTTGGAGGTGGATGAAAACTGGTCTTCAACTCGTCTGTCCCTTGTCTTTTGTAAATGTCAACAAGTTTAGACATCGTTCGGACCAATGAGAATCTTGTCTTTTTTAAGTGTCAACAGTCCTATTGTGCAAGCAATGGTTGGACTACCTGGATCCTTGTACTTAACAGGGATCGGACCCGATAGTACCTCATTATGTTAGTAGCTAAGAAGACCTTTTTAGGTATATTAGTTTTTCTCTTCTTGGTGCGTATGTCCTTAAGAAACTTAGCATAAGATGGGACTTGTTGGATGGCATCAAGAAGTGGCACATTTATCTTCACTTGATTAAAGATCTCAATTATCTTATCCATGTGTAGATTTTGCTTGTTATTTTTCAGCCTATTAGGAAATGGTGCTATAGGCTGGTGCACATGACTGGTTGACTTATCTTTTTCAGATTCATCAAATTTAGGAGGAGTGGGATTAGATGAGGTGGATGCTGAAATGTGATTGTGCTGACTAGGATTAGGTGGTATTGACACTTGGTTATCAACTTTCTTTCCCGACCTCAATGTATGAACATCATTACATTGATTCAGTGATTGATCCTCAATCAAATGAGCTTGTTGTGAATTCCTAGGATTCATAATTGGTTGACTGTGTTGGCCCAAAAGGTTACACTCTCTATTTGTTTAACTTTTGATGATAACAAAACACATAGAAGCTATTTGGTACTAATAAGTTGTTTAGAATGAGTTTCAGGTTTGTACTAGTCATGATGGCTTTTTGAAGTATTTTGCAAAGATAATGGCACTTAAAGGCAAATGGTGCAAGAGGACGTTTTTCATAGGAGAGAAGGCTCTAGCTTGGTGTAACTCGGCTCAGGGACTTTCTTTCTCAGTTTTTATTATTTTTAGTTTGTTAAAGGATAGTGTGTAGTGTTGAAGCTCAATATTTCCCCACACACAAGTTTTAGCACACGATTTTTGAAAGATATTTCTCTTTTATATAAAATAGTTTTATAAACATATCTTAATACTTATAAACTCTATTTAATATAGTGTACAAAATTTTAATCAAAATTAACTTGAAAAATATCAAGATCTTCAAAACCATTTCAAAAGGACTGTTTTTGACCTGTTACGGTCGACCGGACAGTCGATCGGCTCTGTTTCAGGTCAGAACGGTCGACCGGGCGGTCGACCGCACTTCTGACCGTTTGGGTGCGTGCATGTGTGCACGTTTCCTGGTAGACCGGGCGATCGACCGGACCCCATGTTGGTCGACCGAGCTTCGGCCGACTGAAAGCACCCATGTTTTTGTTTATTACGGTCGATCGGGCGGTCGACTGTGGGCTGGAAATGGTTATAATTTTTGAAAAATCGGTCAACCGGCCGGTCGACTGTGAGCTTGATTTTTGCCTAAACGGCTAGTTTTTTTAAACACGTTTTAAAATGTGATTTTCTCTCTAAACGAATTTGAGGGCTGGATTTAGGTCTAATCTTTCCTAATTATTCATTATAATAGTTTACTCTTTAATCCCTACCTTTATCCTATAAATAGGGATGATTAGGGTTGAGGTGATTACAATAATCCTTTGCAAAAGAAATCAAGTTTAAAGGCTTTCAAAAGAAGTTTTTGCTCTCAGTTTTTGTACTCAAAATTCTCTCTTTTTACTGAAGTTTTTGGTTCAAAAATCTCTTCAATTTCATTTTCTTTTTCACTTACAAAACTTGAGCTTCAATCTACACATTATTCTCTAGGGTTTTTGTAAGGGAAAAGTTTTTCAAAAGAGGGTTTGTGGTCTTTTGATCACCAAGATATTCTTGTATTTGTGGCTCCACTACCTCTGGACTAGAGGAGTGTGATTGAGGAGTTGGATACTCCCTTGTGGTTGTAATTCTTTATGAAAGTTATAGTGGTTGCAAATCCTTCTGGGTGAAGGCGGGGACGTAGAGCTGGGTGCTCGAACCTCGAAACAAATCTCAGTGTTTGCGATTGGTTTATTTGCTTTATTTACTTGCTTTATATTCATTACTATATTGTCGATCAATACTCATACAACAAGATTGCATTGCGCACCTCAAACTCTTATCTAGAGGAATCACGAGGAAGGAGTTTAGAGCCCTTCACGGGGCATTCGGCTTCTAATCTTATTTCAAGTGATCGTTGCATCATATTATTTTAAATTTGTGCATTGATTAGCATTATCACCTATTCACCCCCCCTCTAGGTGATTTCAATTGGTATCAGAGCAAGAACTTTAGTTTTTGGCTTCGCATCCTTAGAGAGATCCTAAAATTTGCTAATTACTATTTTTATATCTTCATTCATACACTAGTAAAGATGGCCGATAACATTAAGACCCCTCTTAGATTTGATGGACTCAACTTTCCCATATGGAAAGTTAGGATGACTATTTTTCTACAATCTCTAGGTAGTCTAGTTGCTAAGTCCTTAACCAAGCCTTATAGTAGACCCGAAAGTGAGGAGGACACTTGGTCTGAACTCACCTTCAAGGAATTTGATGCTAATTCAAAGGCTCAAAATGCCTTACTTTTAGCTTTGAATGTGGATGATCTAACACGGGTTATCCATTGCAAATCCGCCTATAAGATTTGGTAACACTTATTGGTCACTCATGAGGGAACATCACAAGTCAAGAGAGCTAAAATAGATCTCTTGCGTTCCAAATAAGAAAGTTTTAGAATGCTAGAAGATGAATCTATTGATGATATGATTACCAAGTTTACTAAGTTACTAATGCTCTTTCTTCTCTAGGTGATGAAATAAGCAACGACCAAAAGGTGCGTAAGGTGATTCGTGCTCTTCCTTCGTCATGGGAAATCAAAGCTACCACCTTAAAGGAGTTGAATGACAAAGATGAGATGGAGCTCATAAGTCTTATCGGAAACCTTAAGACTCATGAGATGGAGAAGAAGGCAAGAGAAGATGCGGTACCTTAAAAGAAAAAGTCAATAGCTTTCAAGTCTTCCTCCTCCAAATACGATGATGAAGAAGATGATGAAGAGCTATCTCTCTTTGTAAGAAATGTAAATAGAATATACCGCAAGAATAAGCTCAACTATAGAAGACGATGGGAAGGGAAGGAGGAGAAAATGATCATATGCTACAACTGTCGGAAACTCGGACACATCATGACCGATTGTCCAGATTTCAAGAAAAAGATAACCTCCTCCTTGAAGAAAAAGAGGCCGGTTGAAAAGAAGGTATACAAAGCAACTTGGGATTCGGAAAGTGAATCCGAAGATGAAGTCGACACGGCAAACGTATGTTTCATGGCAAACGCACCTAAGGTAACCACTCAACCACTTGATGATGAAAGTGAAATAAGTAAAGACATGTTAGTACATGCTTTCGTTGAACTTTCAGAAAATTTTGATGATAAAAAGGAAGAGTGTTGAAAATTGAAAAAGGAAATTGAAATGCTTGAAAATTAACTTGCTATTTCTTTAAAAGAAAAGGATGAACTATCTTCTAATCTTATTTCAACGGAAAAAGATTTTGATGAATATAGAATTGCTTGTAAAGCTAAATATCCAAAAATTGATGAAAATGAATTATCCATGCTAAAAACTAAAATCAATGATTTTGGAAATGCTTTAAAAGAATGTACTTTTAACACTAATAAATTAGAAGAAATATTTTTAAAGAAGCATATGCACACACCACATGCTAAAAATGATAAAACAACTCATGCCAAAAATTCACATGCTCATGATGCCAACACTTCACATGTTACTCATGTTAAAACTACTCATGCTCACAATTCACATGTTCGTAAGCCTCATGCTCATTATGTTTTAAATATGGTAGATTTATAAATGTACTTATTGTGGCCGGAATGGCCATTTGGCTAAATTTTGCTATGATCATATAAATAGGACAAATAATCTTGTGTGGGTTCGAAACACTAACTCTCTAGGACCTAAGAAAATATGGATACCAAAATTAAGTCCTAAATTATTTGATGTAGGTACACACTAAGGCTCCAAGACGTATGGAGCGGTGGTACCTTGATAGTGGTTTTCAAGGCATATGATATGGGACATCAACAATTTCATAACCCTATCAAGGTACGATGAAGGTGGCACCGTCACCTTCGGAGATGACTCCAAGGGCACCATCATCGGTATAGGTAACATTAAGATTGGTGCATCTCCTTTAATAGAAAATGTTGTTCTTGTTGATGGGCTTAAACATAACTTGCTTAGCATAAGTCAACTATGTGATCGTGGTCTCAAAGTTGTGTTTGATGAATCTTCTTGCAAAATTTTTGATTGTAAAACCAATGATTGTATTCTTACCGGATTTCGTAAAAATAATGTCTATATTATTGACATGCTTAATTTGAATTATTCTACTAAATGCTTGAATGCTTTTGATGAGATTTCATGGTTATGGCATAGAAGATTAGGACATGCATCTTTTGATCACCTTGCTAGAATTAATTCTAAGGAATTGGTGAAGGGTATTCCTTATTTGAAGTTTGAAAAAGACCACATTTGTGATGCGTGCCAACTTGGGAAACAAACCAAGTCTTCTTTCAAACCAATCAAGGATATCATGGCAACTAGGCCATTAGAATTGATTCACATGGATCTTTTGGACCAACTAAAACTAAAATCTTAAATGGAAATAGATATATTTTTGTTTAATCGATGATTTTTCTCGTTTCACTTGGATTTTCTTTTTGGAGCATAAAGATCAAACTTTTTCGCATTTTAAGATTTTTCAAAAGAGGGTTGAAAAAGAAAAAGGATTTTCGATTTTATGGATAAGAAGTGATAGAGGTGGTGAGTTTGTTAACCAACTCTTCATGACTTATTGTGATGAAAAGGGAATTAAGCATGAAATGTCATATCCTAGGACTCCACAACAAAATAGAGTAGTTGAAAGGAAGAATAAAACTCATTAAGAAATGGCTAGGACTATGATAAGTGAATATGGGCTCCCTCAATATTTATGGGCCGAGGCTGTAAACACCGCATGCTATATATCAAACCGTATTTATTTGTGCAAAAATACTTTCAAAACCTCTTTTGAAATTTATCATTTAAGAAAACTAAATGTTTCATACTTTAAAGTTTTTGGATGCAAGTGTTTTGTTTTGAATACTAAAGATAATTTGGGTAAATTTGATGTTAAGGCTTATAAAGCAATCTTTGTTGGCTATTCTAGTACTAGCAAAGCATATAGAGTATTCAATAAATCATCTCATACTATTGAAGAAACTATACATGTTAAATTTGAAGAATCTAATGCTATTGTTGAGAATGTTGTAGAGATTGACTCATTAGGTGAGAACATGAAGAAAATATCCTTGAAGGACTCACAGACAAGCAAGAACCCATTGGTGAAGTTCAAAAGGATGAAGTGGAAAACTCTCAACCACTTCCTAAAGATTGGAGATACGCTACAAATCATCCCAAAGATCTCATCATAGGTGATGTATCAAAAGGGGTAACCACTCGCTCCAAACTCCATGATTTATGTGGGAATTTTGCATTCATATCTCATTTTGAACCCAAAAACATCCTTGAAGCCGAGGGTGACTCGTATTGGTTGCTAGCTATGCAAGAAGAGCTCAATTAATTTGAGCGCAACCAAGTTTGACACCTTATTCCTAGACCCCATGATAGACCAATAATTGGTACTAAGTGGATTTTTAGGAACAAGATGGATGAGTCAGGAAATGTTATTAGGAATAAGGCTAGGTTAGTGGCCCAAGATTACACTCAAGTTGAAGGAATCGACTTTGAGGAGACCTTTGCACCCGTAGCACGGCTTGAAGCCATACGGATCACACTAGCTTATGCATCTTTTAAAAATTTTAAACTTTTTCAAATGGATGTAAAAAGTGCATTTTTAAATAGTTTTATTAATGAAGAAGTTTATGTTGAACAACCTCCCGGTTTTGTGGATCATGAACATCCAAATTTTGTTTTCAAACTTGATAAAGTATTATATGGTTTAAAACAAGCTCCAAGAGCTTGGTATGAAAGGCTTTCTAGTTTTCTTCTTTCAAATGATTTTGTTAAAGGTAAAGTAGACACCACATTATTTACTAAACATGTTGATAAAGACATTCTTATAGTTCAAATATATATTGACGATATAATCTTTAGTTCTACTAATGAGTTACTTTGCAAGGAGTTTGAACAATGCATGCAACGTGAATTTGAGATGTCATTAATGGGTGAATTAAACTATTTTCTTGGACTCTAAATCAAGCAAATGCGTGATGGGATATTCATATGTCAAGCCAAGTATTCCAAGGAACTCATCAAGAAATTTGAACTTGAAGACTCAAAAATTTGCAACACTCCCATGGCCACCACCACCAAGCTTGATAAGGACGACCAAGGTAAGTGCGTTGATATAAAATTATATAGAAGCATGATTGGTAGCTTGTTGTATTTAACGGGTAGTAGGCCGGATATTATGTTTAGTGTATGTCTTTGTGCTAGATTCCAATCGTGTTCCAAAGAATCTCATTTAATTGCGGTAAAACGCATTTTTCGTTATATTAAGGGCACTATTGGGAATGGGTCTTTGATATCCGAAAATCGAAGATTTCTGAATGACGAGTTTTTCGGATGCCGACTATACGGGTTGTCGAGTGGATAGAAAGAGTACTAGTGGAACATGTCAATTTCTTGGTAATTATCTTGTTTCATGGTCTTTTAAGAAACAAAATTCGGTAGCCCTCTCAACCGCCAAGGCGGAGTATGTTGCGGCGGGGGCTTGTTGTGCACAAGTCTTTTGGATGAAACATACTCTCCTTGATTATGATTTGCATTATGACCATATAAATATTTTGTGATAATACTAGTACTATTCATATGACTAAGAATGCAAATCAACATAGTAAGACCAAGCATATTGAGATTCGATATCACTTCCTTAGAGATCATTTTGAGAAAGGTGATATTGATATTGATTATGTTTCTTCCGATTTTCAACTTGCCGATATTTTCACTAAACCACTTGATTATAATAGATTTTCTTTATATGTGGAGAACTTAATGTTTGTGTTGTTGAATAAGAAAGTTTTCTTGCAAATTTGTCCCTTTTTGATGTATGACAAAAAGGGGGAGAAATATGTAGTTTATGTTTTGATTTATGTTTTGATTTTGTAGTATGGTTTGTTGTTTCATGACATGACTTGTTTGTGTATGTTTTTTTTTTGTTCATGACATAACTTGTTTGTGTATGTTTTTTTGTTTCAAAAATGCTCTCATAATAGATTGTTTTATACTTGTGTAATATAGCATAATTTGAGGTAGAGTTTTTACTTCTCTTTTATTATATCTTGTGTTATAGCCTATATATTTTGTCATCATCAAAAAGGGGGAGATTATTGGCCCAAAAGGTTACACTCTCTATTTGTTTAAGTTTTGATGATAACAAAACACATAGAAGCTATTTTGTACTAATAAGTTGTTTAGAATGAGTTTCAGGTATGGCTTTTTGAAGTATTTTGCAAAGATAATGTTACTTAAAGGCAAATGGCGCAAGAGGACGTTTTTCATAGGGGAGAAGGCTCTAACTTGGTATAACTCTGCTCAGGGACTTTCTTTTTCAGTTTTTATTATTTTTAGTTTGTTAAAGGATAGTGTGTAGTGTTGAAGCTCAATATTTCCCCACACACAAGTTTTTGCAAACGATTTTTGAAAGATATTTCTCTTTTATATAAAATAGTTTTATAAACATATCTTAAAACTTATAACCTCTATTTAATATAGTGTACAAAATTTTGATCAAAATTAACTTCAAAAATATCAAGATCTTTAAAACCATTTTCAAAAGGACTATTTTTGACCTGTTGCGATCGACCGGACGGTCGACCGGCTCTATTTCAGGTTAGAACAGTCGACCGGGCAGTCATGCGCACTTCTGACCATTTGGGTGCGTGCATGTGTGCACGTTTTCCGGTCGACCGGACCCCATGTCGGTCGACCGAGCTTCGGCCGACTGAAAGCACCCATGTTTCTGTTTGTTACGGTCGACCGGGCGGTTGACCGTGGGCTGGCAACCGGTTATAATTTTTGAAAAATCGGTCGACCGGCCGGTCGACCGTGAGCTTGATTTCTGCCTAAACGGCTAGTTTTTTTAAACACGTTTTAAAACGTGATTTTTCTCTCTAAACAAATTTGAGGGCTAGACTTGGGTCTAATCTTTCCTAATTATTCATTATAACAGTTTACTCTTTAATCCCTACCTTTATCCTATAAATAGGGATGATTAGGGTTAAGGTGATTACAATAATCCTTTGCAAAAGAAATCAAGTTTAAAGGCTTTCAAAAGAAGTTTTTGCTCTCAGTTTTTGTGCTCAAAATACTCTCTTTTTACTGAAGTTTTTGGTTCAAAACTCTCTTCAATTTCATTTCTTTTTCACTTACAAAACTTGAGCTTCAATCCTACACATTATTCTCTAGGGTTTTTGTAAGGGAAAAAGTTTTTCAAAAGAGGGTTTGTGGTCTTTTGATCACCAAGATATTCTTGTATTTGTGGTTCCACTACCTCTGGACTAGAGGAGTGTGATTGAGGAGTTAGGTACTCCCTTGTGCTTGTAATTCTTTGTGAAAGTTATAGTGGTTGCAAATCCTTCTGGGTGAAGGCGGGGACGTAGAGCTGGGTGCTCGAACCTCGAAACAAATCTCAGTGTTTGCTATTGGTTTATTTGCTTTATTTACTTACTTTATATTCATTGCTATATTGTCGATCAATACTCATACAATAAGATTGCATTGCGCACCTCAAACTCTTATCTAGAGGAATCACGAGGAAGGAGTTCAGAGCCCTTCACGGGGCATTCGGCTTCTAATCTTGTTTCGAGTGATCGTTGCATCATATCATTTTAAATTTGTGTATTGATTAGCATTATCACCTATTCACCCCCTCTAGGTGATTTCAGACTTGGCAAAGTACCCTTTTGCCTCTTATGTTGTGGGTTGACTAACTGGCTCATTTGACCCTCTAGTCTCTGTATTATTTGCATGAGGGAATCTTAGTTCTTTATGTACCTTTCCATGTTTCTCTCAAAATCAGTCATTCTCCTTTCGAGTTGAGGATTCTGGAAAGAAGATGGTGGAGCTTGGTTGGAAAAATTTTGTTGCTAATTTGAAAAATTGTTGGGAGAATTGTGAGGGTGATTGAAAAAGTTGGGTTGATGATTGAAAGAATTATTGGAATGATGGAAGTGGCTTGCATGGTTTGACTATGGGTGGTCATTATTTTGTTGGCTCCATGAGATATTTGGGTGATTTCTCCAGCCAGGATTATATGTTAGAGCGTAAGGATCATTGTTCGGTCTTGAAAAGGCCGCATTCATCGGTTCAGAAAAGTGTTGGTGAGCTTGAAATACAAGACACACCTCAAACACATGATTCATGGCCTGACAGTAAATACAACCCGGAGTTGAAAATTGATTTGGGCTAACTTGATTGACTGGACTTGGTTCCTTAGTTTCTAAAGCTTCTAGTCTTCTCGCTAGGTTAGCTAACTTAGCCTCGTTAGCTATAGATTATAGATGATTCAATCGAATAGAGACCTCCTTTTGAAGAGATAGAGTTTGAATTTCTAGAGCTTTCACTAGTAGGTTCCCATTGGATGGTCTTTTCAGCTAGATTCTCATATAAATCCCATCCTTCATGCTCATCCTTCTGCAAGAATCCCCTTGGCACATGCTTTCTAAGAGGGTCTTGGTCGAGTAGTCTAAACCGTCATAAAGAATTTGGCATTGTCTCCATTTCTCTATTCCATGATGAGGACATTGGACAAGGAGGTTTTTGAAGCGTTCAAAGTACCTCCAAAACGGTTCACTAGGTTCTTACTTGAACTGCATGATATTTTTCCTAACGAGAGCGGTCTTGTGGATTAGATAGAATTTCTTCAAGAGGACCTTGATGAAACTATCCCAAGATATGATAGAGCCAGCCGCTAAGCTGTAGAGCCATTTCTTGGCAAAGTCCTTAAGAGCAAATGAGACAAATCTCAACCTAATAGCATCATCTGTAAGGTGTGGGATTTTCATCATTAAGCATACTTCCTCAAATTCTCTTATGAAGAAATAAGCATCTTCGGAATCTAAGCCATGGAACTTAGGGAGTGTATTGATGAACTGTGGCTTAAGCTCAAAGTTGTGTTCACCAACCGATGGAAGTTGGATGCAGGATGGAAGTGATGTTCTAATGGGATAGAACCTATCCTGCAAAGATGTCGGTTGATCCATAACCGAATCTGGTCTTGTTTCAAACTTGGGTGGTGATGTGTTTCTAGTTAACCTAGATGAATTAGGGTCTCTTGACCACACTTGCATGCATAAACACAATCACAAACAAGTTCACCAATAGTCAAGAAGGGAAAACAACCAAGCCTAGTCTAAGGTAATCTTGACCTAGACAACTCCTAACTGGTTGATTATCCACTGAAGGTATAATGCAGACTTTAACCACAAGCTAATCATCCAGGTCAGGGCAAGATTGGTGGGAGGTTAACTATCAAAGACGTTCCTTAATTAAGTAACCACCAACCTTCGGGCTTTCGGCCCTTAATCCCTTTCCTAGACACTGATTTGGCAGGAGTCAAATTCCAACATCTTCCTCCTTAGGATAATCTCCTAGTGAGTTCGAGATGTCCCTAAGGCCAACGTCTATTAGATTTTACTTAGGCTTAGGTTGTGCGTGCTTGGAGATGGTTTGTGGGCCAAGGAAGGGTAATGACTCCCCACCTTATCTTGACTTGGGTTTTGCTCTTGAATTGATTTGTACAAAGCGCAAGATATAGAAAAGTAGCATTCAAAAGCAAATTTCACCCAAGAATGTTTCCTAAACTATATGCGATACATACGTACCTTGTCTCCAACTATCTTCAACAGTAATTGTAAAATAAACGTAATTAAACAAACGCCTAGAATGCAAGTCTAAACATTTTTTAAGCAATTAACAATCACTCAAATTACCGTTGGATTAAAACGGGGATGGTGAATAGCAGATATAAGAAGAATATGACATACAAAGACTTAATTTTTGCAAGCAATATGTCCTGTAAAAAAGAGTTTTAGTAGTCCAATGAAATTTTTAACTTTTGCAATGCAATTTATTGAAATTCTGTTTCCTACTTTCGAGAGTAGGGCAACAGAATAGCAAGTCTTCTTTTACAAAGCTTGAATGCTAAATCTGAATTTTCAAGTCCCTGAAATAAGACACCAAACTTGTTAAAAAATAAATACACCGTTCCTTCCCCGGCAACAACGCCAAAAATTGATTGTAAAATCAAAGAGTTAAGAATTTACCATGTAGCTTCGGGCTAACGAGTCGTGTCCACGAGGAGGAATGCGATGAAAGTTTTTCAGTGTTTTGTTTAGTAACAAAGAATTGTTCTCGTTTTTTTTAATTGAAAAGAGAATGGAAAGAAGGGAGATGATTAAAAAGAAATTGTAACTTTGGAGAAGGCTTTGGAAAAGGTGAATTTTGTATAAAGTTTTAAAAGTGATTTGTTATTTTTTAATGAAGAAGAAAATCTGGGCTCACTATCTCACTACTTAATGATATGTTCTTCTTTTGAAAACCTTAATGCCTCAACTTGATCATAGGCAAAACTAAAGATTAATTTTAGAAAGTTTTAAGCAAAACACAAAAGATGGTTGAAAGGTTAATTCTATTCTTTAAGAAATCGTCTTGAGTTGAATATTAAATAATCAAGAAGTTCAAGTATGAGATAAAAATAAGTTCAAGAGACGTTTTGAACAGAGGTAGAAGTTAAAAATCCAAACCCATCCTCATGTGCCTTCAAGAACACTTTCAAGAAGAAAGGCTTTAGTTAGGCATGCAAATGATTCATTGGGTCATTTCATCAAAACCGTTCGAAAAGAAGAGGGATCAGAGAGAGGAGTAAAGGTGAGCTCAGAAAACTGATTTAACTACTCATGGAAAACAAAGAACAATGCAAGTAATTAAAGTAAGACATACTGTAAAATGAGTAGAAGAAAATGTAGCTCGATTCTTGTATTGATGTCACTTCAATTTTCAAGTTACAAGCACTCAATTCCTCTCTCACAGGTATTTGTACTGAACTACAAATTGCAAAATAAAATAAAACTTTTACACTATCTAACAAAGAGCCTAAATCCTTAAAGAATAAACAAAAATTCTAATCCTAGTCTTCACTCCTTTCTTCTCTGTTAAACATGGTATTTATAAGGAAAAACCAGAGGGGCGAGGCTGTGAGAAGATTGGGGGAGCAAACGCACCCCCAACAGACTCAACCAAGCTGCAAAAACGCGACTAGGGCCGCGTTTTCGCGGCCCTGGTGTGGCCAGTTGGCCACACCCAATTGGGTGGTTCTCCTGATTTGGTGATTCTCCTTTATCTTCTACTGGTTTTCTCGTTTCTGCTCCAGGATTTGACGAAACAGCCTTTGATTGCTGGCTTTAACCGCTTGATTTGGGAGGATTCTTTTCAACCAGTTTTCAACCTCTCTGATATGCTAAGATTTTGCCTTGATTCCTTGATTTCGAATTTATTCTGAATTAAATCAGAATTTGGTGGGCTTTTGGACTTGTTTCTCTTTCCTTTCTTTTAGCAATTGGGCCACATTTAACAAAGAAGAAGAATACTTATTAATAGGATTTATTAGCTAAAAAGTATGGTAAGGTGACAATATATATGCTGTATATGTGACTAAGCATCCAACATCTTCTTTCCATATTCTGCTTCACATACTCTTTTTTCTGAACCACCAATTGAAAAAAATCAGGGATACAAAATAGTATAGAATACATGCTTGAGTTACAACAACAAATTCTTTAAAACATATTGGACTCATTATTTCGACCAAATTATCAAGAGTCATACTCATCTTTTTCAGTTTCACTGATTCAAAATGGACAGCCATCAATCCTAGAATTGAGTATGTAAATCTTGCGTGAGTCCGAGCGATATTATCAAAACATGCTGGACCACCATTTTCTCAGTACCAAGTTTCACACTTCTTTTCCTGAATATCTAGCTGCAAAAAATTCATTTTGAAAATGAATATGAAAGCATTGCGTGAATCTGAGCAATAATCACAAAATCTGATGGATTCACGATTTCACCACAATTTCTAAAACCAACTTCCATACTCACTTTTTAAAGAAGAACCAATTACAAAGAGTATGGAAGATATGATTCAGACTCAAAATTCTGTTATCTGGCTTATCAGCATGCTAGACTCAATAATGAGTTAATTGATCAATGAGAATGAGAAAAATCTTTCTTTTTAACCTTTGACCAATTCTTATATCCCTAACTTTATTGATTGAATCTAAGAATCATGTTATTTTGGAAACTAAGATTTAATTTCAGCACACCCATTTGAACTTGACCAAATTTCAAGTTTTGAAAGTCACATTGACATTTTGGCAAGTTATCCATTTCTTGAAATTGAAATTGAACATGAATGTGATCCTAAACCTCAAGTTGGTAATTCTATTTCACTTTTTCATTCAATAATAATTTTGGTATCTTTACTAGATTTTTTTCATATTTCAGAGTCAACATTGAATCATGTACTAGCACACTGTGAAATGGAATCACCAATATTTTACAATCACATTTCGTTGATGGGAAAAGTGTGTAAATATAAATCCTTTAGTTTGGACCCCATTTTTGAACCTATTTTGACTCTCACTTTTGAATCTCGACTTAATCTAAGTCAAATTTCTGAGTCGGAATTTGTTTCTGTTCTGTTTGAGCCCAAATCAACCATCTTTCATAATCACACTTTATTGTTGGACAAATGTGTTGAACAAAATGGCTCAAGAATTATTTTTGAAAATTGAAGATTGGATGAGGATAATTTTTTAAATAAGATCATTTACTCAATCATTTTTTTAATGAGTTGTATTCGAGAGGTCACTGGTGGGTTCCTGTAAGTCCCACAATCTCTAAATTGAGCCACATTTCGTGGACCAATCAGAGTATCATCGGAACACCACCTTAAGGTAATTTTTCTTTCTCTATTTGTTTCATGCATATACACATTCACGATGCATTGAGGACAATACATGAGATAAGTATGGAAGAGGATTTACTAACATAGTTTGTTTTAAATTTTCTTTCTTTTACACTTCTTTTAAGAAAATTTCTAAATTTTTTGTTTGTATGGAAATTTTTTTCTTTTCTATTTACAAAACCTTTTGAAATAAGAGAAATAATTTTCATTTGTTTTTAAAGAAAGTTAAGAGGATCTTAAGAATTAAGAAGACCTAAAATTATGAATTCTTAAGCTGATTCAAAATAATAGATTTTGTTTAATTTTAGGATAAGAAAGTAAGATTGAAAGATAATTTGATCATGAGTTTTTTGCTTAGATATATGCACTTCAAACTTACACAATTTTGGGATGAAATAAAGACTGAAAATGCTATTAAAAAATAAAATAATTAAATAATTAAATAATAAAAATCACTTATTAAAGCTGGATAATTATACCTCAGGAAGTATAATCATTCACGCCTAAAATGGTGGACAAAAAGATAAAATAATCCCGTTTAGGTTTGTGGCCTTGTTTACTCGAGTCCTTAAGTCTGAGAGATGTTTTCTCATCTGGTGCCCTAAAACAGTCTGGTTTGGGAGACACAGGCTAAAGGCTCACCACCCGAGTAAGGTAGAAAGCCTAACAAAACTCAGGAAAGAAGAATTTTTTTTGATATAAGTAAATAGCATGAAAGTTAGAGTTGATATCCCAAAAATTTTCACTATTACAAATGCATATTTTCTAAGTGTTTTATGAAAGATCAAATAATCAATTCAATTTTAAATTCTTACCTTTAATTTATAACAATATTTTGCATTTAGACTTAGTTTAAGAAAGAATAATTTTTTGTTAACCTATGACCTTAGATCACTTAAATTTTCGCAGAAATATTTCAACACTTTTCTCTATTTCAAAATGCATTTTCTAAATACTAACATTTGATTTCTTTCTTTATGGATTTTGTGGGTATAATCCGCTACAAACTCTTAGAAGACAAAACTCTCCCTCTAGGGGAAGCCTAGAGGGTTAATGGCTTATCGCACATGCTCAGTGCAATCGCGTCATCTGCGAAAGTGGTGTAATAATTTTCTTAATTTTTCTGTTTTGCTCGGGATGAGCGAAAGATAAATTTGGGGGTGTGATTAGTCTCTAAATATGCATATTTCATACCACATCTTCACATATTAAATTCTGTTAATAACACTTCTCTTGTATGTTCCTAGGTCCATGGTGTGGATGAAGAAGACGCCCAAAAATTTTATTTATTTGATGATTTAAAGCCTATAAAAATAACCATTAACTTTGGAAGGAGGATCTGTCAAAACCAGGTGCACATAATCAAAAACCATAATGTACAACCGATAGGGGGACAAACCAGAAGACTGCAGCAGACAGGGCGGCGCGCATGGCCTCAGAAGGGCCACAAAAATGTGGGCCTTCTGGTGGGGCCACGTGTCGATCTTCGATGCGTGGCCCTGTGACACCCCACTGGTGCCCCCCTAGCCTATAAATACTCCAAGTTTTCAGAACAGAAAGGAGGAGGAGAGTTTTTAGGGGTAGTTTCTCCTATTTGTGTAGTTTAATGTAGTTTTCTTCTTTCTTTTGTTTTCATTTCCTTTGTAGATCATGTAATAGGGAAGAGAGAGATGCATAGGATGAAAGTTAGGGTTCTTGCAATGGAAGGTGACATTCAATGAAAGGTTATCTCCTTATCTCTATTGGTTTTCTTCTCTCTAACTCTTTACATGCTTAGTTTTTTCTCTCATGGCAACTAACCACTAACTTGCTCACTCTTTACTTGATAATCCATATGAATCTAATAGCCTCTACTTGCCTTGCTCTTGCAAGAGCCATTGATGGCTCATGATGATGGATTCTAACACTCTAACATCTAACTCTCTAATAAGTTACCATTATTTTATTCCATGCTTGCTCTAGTTAGTTTTAATGGTTTAAGTATAGCTTGCTCTTGTTTGTTAAGTTTGGATGTGAAAGAGATCTTATCGGTCATGCTTTGTAAAGAGATCTTATCGGTCCTTGGCTTCACTAACCAAGGATTAGTGATAGCCAATGATACATGTGTGGCCATTAGTAGTTAGTAGCCATGGGTTTTCTTTCATTTTTACTTTATTTTAGAAATAATACAAAAATCACGAACACCATTCTTCTATGTTCCTCTTCTTTGTTTTCACCGTATTCTTCTCATTCTTTGTTTTGTTTTCTTTTAATTCTTTAAAATATTGAAGAACCGTTAACATTTCTTGTAAAGCTTCTATCACTTTCCATCCCTGTGGATTCGACACGTTTAGCCTCTATGTTATAACGAAAATATCAAGGAAGCCAAAGCATACACACTTTAATTAATGATTTCAAAATAATACTTTTTGTGCACGATTTTCTCCGATCAGCAGTCAACTGGCCGGTTGACTGGAAACACCAACAGTCAAAAATTTGACTGTCGATCGACAGGTCAGAACTGGCCTGTAACAGCTAGTTTTCTGAACCCCTATTTAAGAGGTCATTTGGCCAGTTTTTAGGCAAGATTTTGAGAGATATTTTGGAGCTAATTTTCCCATCTTTAATAGAGTTTACTCAACAAGTTTTTGAGCTTAACTTCCATATCAAACAGAGAGTTTATCAAGACTGTTTATCTTGAGTTTTTAAAAAGCTTTTCTTGAGTTTTTACCTCTTCAATCTATCTTGTTTTCTCACACAAGTTTGAGCTATCCATTGCTATATCCTATAGGAATTCTTGTATGTGAGAGAGTTTGTTTGTGATCAAGAAGTGATCACAAAGTTTTCATCTTTGTATTGAGGAGAAGTTGGAGGTTGTGGCCTCGACGAACTTGTGGGTTCGTGTGGTGTACTGTTCTTGTGAGAACAAGTAAGGGATTTGTGACTTCAAGAGTTCTTGAAAGAGCTTGTTGTAGGTGTTGCGGCACTGAGTGATCTTACAAGATCGAATATGGTGTAAATCCTTCATTGCAGTGAAGGCATGGACATAAAGCAAGTGGCTCGAATTTTAAAACAATTCTCCCATGTTTGCGATTGCTCATCTCTCTCTCAACTCACTTGTGTTTATATTCTGCAACTTATTATCTTTGTGCTCATCCATTGCTTGCTTGATATTACTTGTGCTTAATAGGTATACTTACTTGGGTTGTTTGATATCTTGCATTGTTATTATTATTTATTCTTTATATGCTTGATATTGTATTTGTGTTCACACTTGTATTTAACCAAGCGAGCTGCAGTAGCACCTCAACTCTTAATCTAGAGAAATCTTAAGGAGAAAGTTTAGAGCCCTTCATTGAGAATTTGGCTTCACTCTTTGGTTATACGTTGTGTGTAGTTTTAGTTTGCAAATAGCTTTTATTTCTGCATTGTTTGACTTAGATTAGCTTATCACCTATTCACCCCTCTAAGTGACCTACAAAGTGGTATCAGAGTTTGGTGCTTTTGATTTGGGTCTAACAACTTAGAGTTAAAGATTCTTTATTTACTAATCACAATATCTGTACACACACATATGGATTTCATTGCACCTCCTATGTTTGATCTTCTTAACTTTCAAACTTGAAAAGTTAAAATATGTGTGTACCAAAGCCCTAGAGATTCGTGTTTATCTTGCCACTATTAAAGACTCTTACTTTGTAAATGGCAAGAATTTTGAGGCTAATGCCAAAACCATTCATGCTTTAAAGTCTACCATAAATAATGATTATTTATCTAGGTTTTCTAACATTGATTCGGTTTTTATAATTTGGAACATTCTCATCTCTCTTGGAGAACAAACGCAATATTATAAGGAAAGTGACTTGGATGAAGAAAGTATTACTTCCAACATGAGCTACATGATCCAAAGGGATGACCCCTTGAGGTAAATTCTGAATCCTAACTTGATGAAGATAATGAAATACCATATGATGAACTTGCTATGCTTTGCCAAAAACTTCTTAAAAATATGATTTATTAAAAGTTGAAAATGAGAAGTTGAAGAAAGAAAATAATTCTTTATTAAAAGAAAAAGATTCTTTTCAAATTGAATTTGAAATTATTTCAAAGAAAATAAATCTTTGAAAAATCAAATTAATTTGATTTCTAAAGAAAAAGAGATTGTTTTAAAGGAAAATAATTCCTTGAAAAAGTAAATTATTTTGAAAGAAAAAATATTTCTATTTCCAAAGTGAAAAAAGATTGTGTTTCCTCATGCTAATATTTATTCTTCTAAAATTAATAAAGATATTTATATTTTAAAAAAGAATATTGATTGTTTGGGCACCACTTTGAGCCAATATGCTATTGATCATTTTAAATTGGAATCCATATTTTGTAAGAAACAAATTCTACATATTCATGCATATTCTCCACGGCATACACCTCATGCATACTATGCTCATACTCATCACACTCATATGTATGCTAGAGTGTACACATGAACACATTGTGGCGCAAAGGCCATCTTGCAAAATTTTATTTTGATACATTAAATTTTTTAAAATTTTCTAATAAGAATGTTTGGGTTCCCTATAATGCTAACCCCCTTGATCCAAAAAAATATGGGTACCAAAATTCTCACCACTTATTTTTGACGTAGGTGCGGGCTCTCACAAAACGTGAGAGAATTGAAGCCTTGGTAGTAGATGCAATCGGAATTTAACAGACACATCATGAATACATCGCTGTCAAGGAGTTATGGTGGGAGGATCAACGTGTTTTTGGAGAAATAGATTGGCTACACTAGTTTTGGTAACCATTTTATCCTCCACTTTTAAAAAAAATTTGATACTTATATGCTAGTGTAAGTAATCTAAACTCTATCATATATTATTTTGTGCTTATAGTTGAGTTGATTGGTTGCCAATTATGCATGTATTTTTGAAAATAATGTTCATGTTTTCAAATGGATTTACATGCCTATCGTTTTTATTCATGTTTTATAAGCTTTAGTTAAAATATATTTTGACTTATTTGTTTATATCATATGTCTATATGTAAATCTTATTAAAACTTGTGTTATACATGTACAATTCTTGAGTTACACTTGATCTTCATGCTATACATACTTTATTTTTTTAGTATACTCATTTTATTTTTGATTGTACATTGTATGTCCTAGTTTTGATGATTCTTGCATGATTATCTGATATATCATGTTTTCGAAAAATAAATCTCATGCTAGTTTTGATTTTTGGGCTTTATTGTTTTATTTTTATGAATATGTTATTCACATGATTATTGAGCACTCACTTTTATGTTTACTTATGACTTAATTTTCATAAGCACATATTTTTATGCTATATAGATTTTGAGTGACAATTCTTATGTATTTAGCATGTTTTCAAGAGATATATATATTTTGATTCATTTTTTTAGAATCTTGAACTAGTTCTTTAATAACTATTTTAATGTAACTCTTTATTCTTCACTTGGTAGTGTTTTCAATACATAATTATTTTTAAAATATTATTTTTGAAAACTTCTACCCTATGAGGGCGGTTGGTTAGGCAACCATGCCTTGTGTGCCTTATTGAATATTCTTTTAAATATATGCATGATAAGGTGGTAGTTATGAGTTATACACTTATTTAGTATGAAAATTGATTTTTGTATACTCATACTTGTTTTTTATATATGTATGCATCATATTTCAATTGGTATTTAAATTAATCATATATACATATATATATGATTTCTTGTGCTAGATTAAAAATACTCATACATATTTTTTATAGCACAAATTGTTTTATACTAAGCTTGATTTTTTTCTAAATGTTAGTTGGTATCTTTTACAAGATCATGCATTAAAAGATTAGGTTTTTTTTTATATGATTAACAAAACCAATGCATTAGTTTTGTGGGTATTTTAAAAGGAGGGAGAAAATTCTTGAATTTACATTCAATTGGTATTTCATATATTTTCAATGGGTATCTTACTCCCACTCTTTTTCAGAAAAATATTTTATTTTAGAAAATGATTTTATTTTCTATTGGTCTTAAAATTTGTTTTAAGTGATTTTCAAAACTTATTTTGAAATGTATTGCTTATATGCAAGGGGAGCTTAATATCCCCTCTATATATAGATTCATAATGAGTGTAGTATATAAAGAAGAGCTTGACCTCTTTTCTTTATATGATCCACGTGTGTAGGGGGAGCTTAACATCTCCATCTATATATTCTATATTTTGCTTATATGGGTTAGGTTTAGTCATCTCTTTTTTCATATAATGCATTTATGCAGGGGGGTTAACTTGACGTCTCTCCTTTTTATGAATTTATATCGCATATACATTTTGCCTTATTTTCTTTACCCCTTTATTGATGAATTGACAAAAAATGAAAGAGAAATTTAGAATTAGTTTATATATGCATATTTATTAGTATTTATGCATATATATGTTTTTATGTTTAAGAAAGGGGGAGAGATATTTAGAGTTCCTATATTACATATCATGTCCTTTTCTTTGGTATCAGTGCATAATTGAATATCTTTATATTTTATTTCTATGCATGAGTTAAGAGGGAGCTTCTATGAAGCTTATCTTTAATCCATGCATATACAACTGCATTGTTGACACTCTAAAAAAGACAAGATTCCTGACTGGCCTGAACAATGTCTAAACTTGTTGACATTTACAAAAGATAAGTGGTAGACAAGCTGACGACCAGTTTTACCCATCTCCAAGGGACAAATCAGCAACTTGGACTCTACTGATCCAGTGAAGCAGACAGTGAGCTCAAATTGTCTTTGAAGAGACCTAAGCAGGTCTAAGATGCTAGGTTAGCTTAACACTTAGCATCACATCAGTCCGAGGGGATAGCCTCACCTGAGAGGCTAAGTTTGTCCAAGTTCGCCTTGAAGCCGTTCAAAGCTCTATCAGGGAGCTAACTTACAGCTTCGCCTGAAGTGCTCAGTTAACTCCGCAGAGAGTTAGCTTCGCTCAAAGCCACACACAATCGCGCAGAAGGATGGTCGGTAGCTTCACCACAGATGTTTATCCAACTCCGCTGAAGAGCTTTCTTCTGACTTTGCCAGATGCTCCTTCCAGCTCCGCTGTGAGCTCGACGCGGCAGCTCCGCTGTGGGTCTGTTATGGTCAACCTTTGACCAATTAAATCTCCAGATGAGATCAAATCTATTCAAGATCAAATCTAATCAAGATCAAATCTGAGATCAAATTTGACAGTTGTTTACCATAATCTCTTGACTCTCCTAAAACAAGTAAGAAGATCAGGGAAAATCTTCAGTTTTTGGGAAAAATCAAAACAGATCAGGAGATCAACGCTACCTGCTATTCCTAGCTTCGCAGAAGCTAATTCTAGCCTCACGGCAAGGCTACTTTCTAGATTTAAACAGATTGACTCAATCTGTTTCTAGACTTTCAAAGGACAATTATACCCCTGCTCTCCCTATAAATAGCCCACCAGGAGCATACGGGGAGACATGCACAGAGAGAGGGAGACACGCACAGGGAGAGAGGCTGAAAAACAGAGAGAGACGGCTAAATAGAGACCCATTCTCTTGCTTCCAAGAATTCAAAGAACTGCTCTCTAATCAGGGTGCTAATACCCTAATATCTTCCTTTCTCTGAAGGAATTTTCGGAACCAGGCGAGAAGGAATTCCGAAGTGGAGACAGTTTGAGAAGTAATAAGAGGGTTCTACTAACCTTCTGTTCTCCAATTCTCCGAACCAAGCGAGAAGGGAATCACATCAGGCAGCAGTCTGATTGTCTGATTGTCTGATCGATCGCATCGTTAAAGGGACAAAGTGGTCGCGCGCTGACCAGACTCCTATCGGCACACTTCTCTAGAATCTCAGAGGGGATCTACTTGTAATCTTTTTACTTCAAGAATTACTTGTAATTTAGCTCCTCGACCCCTTTTGTAAGTTTTCCCCTTTGCAAAATCAATGGAAAATAAGATGGCGACTCCACTGGGGAACGAATTCTCCATTGTTGAGAATTAAGTGTCGCAATGCGACGAACAGACCTTCGGGTCTACTTTTGAATTCAAGGAAGTCGGTGTAACCAGAGCCCCTCTGGCTAAATCTTTGAAGCAAGTCTCTATGGAGACAGATGAGGCTCTCTGCGAGCCTGCCACAGTCTTTTGGCATAACAAGGAAGCAGGCCCGCAATGCAAGGGTCAGAATCTTTAGCCTGTTACCTTCAAAAACCTAGTCGTTCACTTCGACTAGGCAAAATTCGAAGAACTCCTCTCTAGGGGTGGTCTAATGCTCCATGCACGAAAGCATAGAAAGGTCTCGATGGCCAAGGTTTCAGAGCAGAAATCAGAAGCAGAATCCTTCCAACACCTCCCAACCTCACGTGTGGCTAATCAGGTTCCCTGCGAACCTAAGTTTCCTTTTCAAAGCAGATGTGGAGGCCAAAGCAGAAGGCTCTGTTGAAGCCTCAAGTGTAGCTACGCCACAAGTTCGTCTCTCGCGCGAAGAAAAAAGCAAGATGTCTGGCTGCTTCGTCGAGAATGTCAACCGCGAAGTTACGACGACGACCATGCCTTCGCCTAATTCAGGAGCAGTAACTCCTCGTGCCAGCCTCGTTCTTATGAGCAAAGCTACTGATGGTGTGCCAAACACAGTACCTCAGGGTATGCATGATGTTCGCAGCCGCGAAGCTGGAACCAAAGCACCACAGTGTGCTTTGTTCCCTGGTACTTCAAGTACTAAGCTTACTCTTCACAGCGAAGCTAAGGGATTGCCCCTAAGTGCTGATAGCGGTGCTTATGCAGCTTCAGCACCTAAGGGTATTTTTAAATCTTTTAGCCGCAAATTTAGAGCCAAAGCACCATCTAGGGCTAATCACCTTCGCAGCAATATAGCGGATAAAGCACCACAGCGTGCTTCGCTCCCCAGTTTATCAGCCACTAAGCTCGCCCTTCGCAGCGAAGCTAAGGGATTGCCTCTAAGTGCTGATAGCGGTGCTTATGTAGCTTTAGCGCCCAAGGGCATTTTTAAAGCTTTTAGCCACAAATTTAAAGCCTCTGCGATGGATCGTTTAGACCAGACTGCGTCTGACTTGCGGGAATTCTTGACAAGCAAATGGAAGTCGGAACCTTTCCGAACTTCTCTTTCCTGTGGTCAACAAGTGGGATGTCAGTTGGTGATAGTCCACTCAGTCCATTGCCGTCTAGGACCAATTCCCGCCACTCCTTCAGACTGACGATCAGTTTTGATCGACGTTTGACATAATGCGGGCTCATCAACTAAAATTGAATCCGACAAAATCCTTCTTGGAAGTTTCGAGTGGTAAGTTCCTTGGGTTTATTGTTACATCAAAAGAATTCATCTTAACCCAGACAAAGTCAATGCCATTCAGAGCATGCATCCGCCTAGAAATCTCAAAGAACTTAGAGGCTTACAAGGTAGCTGGCTTATATCAGAAGATTCATCGCAAATCTCTCGGGCCGCTGTCAACCGTTTACCCCATTCATGAAAAAGGGTGTTTCCTTTATATGGGATCAAGCTTGTCAGGAAGCTTACGAGGATATCAAGAGATATCTCACAAAACCTCCAGTCTTAGTAGCTCCCACATCAGGAAAACCGTTCTTACTTTATGTGAAAGCTATGGACCATTCTCTTGGTACTCTGCTTGCTCAAAAAGACGACAATGGTCATGAATAGGCTATTTATTATCTGAGCAGGATTCTGATAGGGGCGGAATCTCGCTATATTCCTATTGAGAAGGAGTGCTTAGCTCTTGTCTTTGCCGTTCAGAAGACACGACATTATTTGGTCGGCTAAACAATACATTTCATTTTTAGAGTCAACCCTTTGCGTCTCCTTATGACAAAACTGAAAATCACCTAGAGGGGGGTGAATAGGTGATAATGCTAATCAATGCACAATTTAAAACTTATGATGCAACAATCTCACAAAGCAAGTGAATATAGCAATGAATGTAGAGAGCAAGTAAAAATAGCAATGAAGGTAGTGCAGGAACAAGGAAAGTAAACCAAACGCAAACACAAAGATTTGTTATCGAGGTTCGAGCACCCAGCTCTACTTCCCCGCCTTCTCCAGAAGGATTCCAACCACTTCCACTATCACAAAGATGTCACAAATACACCGGAGTACCCAACTCCACAATCTCAAGTACAAGTTTTCTCTTGGTAGTCAAAAGACCACAAACTTTCTCTTTCAAAATTCTCTTCCCTTACAAAGGTCCTTAGAGAACAATGAGTAGGAATGAAGCTCTTGTGTGCAAAGAGAAAAGAAAATGAAATCAGAGAATTCTTGAAAACACTTCAGAAAATGAGAGAGAATTTCAGCACAAAAATCAAGAAACCAAGCTCTTTTGAATGCCTTAAACTTTTGAATTTTTCTTGTAATGATTAGGTAATCCAATCTCTCCCCAAACACCCCTATTTATAGGAGAGGGCTAGGGTTAGAAGATAAAACATTTTTAAGGCTAATCAGAATGTATTAAACCCAAAACAAGTCATTTAAACTCACTTAAGTGAGAAAAGGACAAAATAAATCTGCTCAGAGAACTAGCCGTTACTGCTCAAACGGCTAGTCCGGTCGACCGGCCCGGTCGACCGCTAGTTCAAAGAAAACGACCGTTGCAGGCTACGGTCGACCGGCCCGGTCGACCCAAACAAACAGAGAGTAAAGACTTACAGTCAGGCCGTCTCGTTGACCGTCACGGTCGACCGTGAAAACGTGCACACAGATACGTGCACTGCCAGAACCACGGTCGACCGCTCGGGTCGACCGGCAAAGCCTGTCATAGCCACGGTCGACCCGGGCGGTCGACCGGCTCAGGCCAAAAACCAATTTTTCAAAAGAATTTTGAGGAGATAAATATTTTTATCAAAGATGTTTTAAATAGGAATAAGTATAAAACATAAATATAGATTTACAAGCAGAGGATTTTGTATCAAAATATTTTTGTATAATTTATATGAAATAAACTTAGAAATAGGATGTGCGCAAAAACGTGTGTGTTAGAGCTTCAAACCTATTCACTATTCTTTAACAAAAACTCTAAACTAAAAACAATCTAATAAATTATCTTGAGCAATCTTGAAGTCTTGAGCCATGCAATGCCTTGCTAGTGCCTTCTCTTCTATGTTCCCTCCTTGATGTGCAAAAAGCCTTCTTTGCTTCATGAACCTAGAATTTCTTGCAATAGCTTAAGCAATGGCCTCCAAATATGGTACAAACCTGAAACTTATCTCAACAAACTAATTAGTACCATATAGCTCCTATTTGGTTTGTTATCATCAAAACCATAAACAAATGGAGAGTGTAACCTTATGGGCCAACAATCTCCCCCTTTTTGATGATGACAAAACAAATAGGCTATAAATAAAAATATAGGGGAGGAGAAAGCTCCCCCTCAAATTATGCTATATTAAACAAGGAAAAAACAATGTAATGTGTAATTTGCAAGTAAACATCATGAAACCAAAAACCATGAAAATATAAAACAATATAAAACACTTGCAAAACACTTAAACTCAAATTCCAAAAATTCATGAAAATACATCAAAAACTAAAAACATGAAAAACATATATAAACTCATATGGAACCAAAACCATATGAACTCATAATTCTATCATAAAAACTCATTCTCCCCCTTTTTGTCATACATCAAAAAGGGTTATGAAAATATTTTATTCAATAACACAAACATTAAGTTCACCACAAATGAAAGAAAATCTAGCAAAATCAAGTGGTTTAGTGAAAATATCGGCTAGTTGCAAATCCGTAGAAACATAATCAATATCTATATCTCCTTTCTCAAAATGATCTCTAAGAAAGTGATATCTAATCTCAATGTGCTTGGTCTTACTATGTTGATTTGCATTCTTTGTCATATGTATAGTACTAGTATTATCACAAAATATTTTTATATGGTCAAAATGTAAATCATAATCAAGGAGAGTATGTTTCATCCAAAGGACTTGTGCACAACAAGCCCCCCGGCAACATACTCCGCCTCGGCGGTTGAGAGAGCTACGGAATTTTGTTTCCTAGAGGACCATGAAACAAGACAATTACCAAGAAATTGACATGTCCCACTAGTACTCTTTCTATCTACTCTACAACCCGCATAGTCGGCATCCAAATAACTCGTCATTGAGAAATCTCCGGTTTTCGGATACCATAGACCCATTCCAATCGTTCCCTTAATATAACGAATAATGCGTTTTACCGCAATGAGATGAGACTCTTTGGGACACGATTGAAATCTAGCACAAAGACACACACTAAATATGATATCCGGCCTACTTGCCGTCAAATACAAAAGACTACCTATCATGCTTCTATATAATTTAATATCAACATTTTTACCTTGGTCGTCCTTATCAAGCTTGGTGGTAGTTGCCATGGGAGTGTTGTAAACCTTTGAGTCTTCAAGTCCAAACCTCTTTACGAGTTCCTTTGCGTATTTGGCTTGACATATGAAGTTCCCATCTTGCAATTGCTTGATTTGGAGTCCAAGAAAGAAATTAAGCTCACCCATTGAAGACATTTCAAACTCACATTGCATAATCTTTTCAAATTCCTTGCATAAAAACTCATTAGTAGAACCAAAAATTATATCATCAACATAAATTTGCACAATTAAAATGTCATTATCAACATGCTTAGTGAATAGTGTTGTATCTACTTTGCCTTTAATAAAATCATTTGAAATGAGAAAACTAGAAAGCCTTTCATACCAAGCTCTTGGAGCTTGTTTCAATCCATACAAAGCTTTATCAAGTTTAAAAACAAAATCGGGATGAAGATGATTAACAAAACCGGGAGGTTGAGCAATATAAACTTCTTCATTTATAAAACCATTCAAAAATGTACTTTTCACATCCATTTGAAAAAGTTTAAAATTTTTGAAAGATGCAAAAGCTAGTGTCATCCGTATGGCTTCAAGCCGTGCTACGGGTGCAAAGGTCTCCTCAAAGTCAATTCCCTCAACTTGAGTGTAACCTTGGGCCACTAACCTAGCCTTATTCCTAATCACATTTCTGGACTCATCCATCTTGTTTCTAAAGATCCACTTAGTACCAATTATTGGTCTATCGTGGGGCCTAGGAACAAGGTGCCAAACTTGGTTGCGCTCACCTCTTGCATGGCTAGCAACCAATATGAGTCCGCCTCGGCTTCGAGGATGCTTTTGGGTTCAAAATGAGAAATGAAAGCAAAGTTACCACATAGGTCATGGAGTTTGGAGCAAGTTGTTACCCCTTTAGATGCATCACCTAAGATGAGCTCCTTGGGATGATTTGTAGCGTATCTCCAAGCTTTAGGAAGCGGTTGAGAGCTTTCCTCTTTATCCTCTTGAACATCACCAATTGATTCTTGCTTATCTTCTTGAGCGGGTGAGTCCTTCAAGGATAGTCTCTCCATGTCTTCACCTAATGGTTCAATCTCTACAACATTCTCAACAACCACATTAGATTCTTCAAATTTAACATGCATGGATTCTTCAATGGTAAGTGAAGATCTATTGAATACTCTATAAGCTTTACTAGTTGTAGAATATCCAACAAAGATTGCTTCATAAGCCTTAGCATCAAATTTACCCAAGTTATCTTTAGTGTTCAAAACAAAACACTTGCATCCAAAAACTTTGAAATATGCAACATTAGGTTTTCTAGTATGATACATTTCAAAAGATGTTTTGGAAGAATTTTTACATAAATAAATACGATTTGATATATAGCATGCGGTGTTTACGGCCTCGGCCCATAGATATTGAAGGAGGTCATACTCACTTATCATTGTCCTAGCCATCTCTTGAAGTGTTCTATTTTTCCTTTCTACAACTCCATTTTGTTGTGAAGTTCTAGGACAAGACATTTCATGCTTAATTCCCTTTTCATCACAATAAGTCATGAAGAGTTGGTTAACAAACTCACCACCTCTATCACTTCTTATTTTCAAAATTGAAAAACCTTTTTCTTTTTCAACTCTTTTTCGAAAAATCTTAAAATGAGAAAAAGTTTGATCTTTGTGTTCCAAGAAGAAAACCCAAGTGAAACGAGAAAAATCATCAACCAAAACATATGCATATCTACTACCATTTAAACTCTTAGTTTTAGTAGGTCCAAAAAGATCCATATGAATTAATTCTAAAGGCCTAGTTGACATGATATCCTTGATTGGTTTGAAGGAAGACTTGGTTTGTTTCCCAAGTTGGCACGCACCACAAATGCGGTCTTTCTCAAACTTCAAGCAAGGTATACCCTTCACCAATTCCTTTGAATTAATCCTAGAAAGATGGTCAAAAGATGCATGTCCTAATCTTCTATGCCAAAGCCAAGAATTTTCATCAAAAGCATTCAAGCATTTAGTAGAACATTCCACATTAAGCATGTCAATGATATAAACATTATCATCACGAAAACCGGTGAGAATACAATCATTGGATTTAATATCAAAAATCTTACAAGAAGTATCATCAAAAATAACTTTATGACCACGGTCACAAAATTGACTAATGCTAAGCAAATTATGTTTCAAACCATCAACAAGTACAACATTTTCTATAGTAGGAGATGAACCAATTTGAATGTTACCTATACCAATGATAGTGCCTTTGGAGTCATCCCCGAAGGTGACGGAGCCACCTTCCTCGTACCTTGATAGGGTTGTAAAGTTATTGATGTCCCACGTCATGTGTCTTGAACAACCACTATCAAGGTACCACCGCTCCCTACGTCTTGGAGCCTTGGTGTGTACCTACATCAAATAATTTAGGACTTGATTTTGGTACCCACATTTTCTTGGGTCCTAAAGGGTTAGTTTCATTAACCCAAACAAGATTATTTGATCTATTAACTTGGTCATAACAAAATTTAGCTAAATGCCCATTTTTACCACAATATGTGCATCTATATACTCTACCATATTTAAAAGCATAGTGAGTGTGTGATTTGTGAGCATGGGAATTGTGAGCATGAAAAGATTTAGCATGAGAAGTGTTATGTGTAGTGTTAGCATGAGTAGACTTAACATGTGAATCTTTAGCATGAGAGGTGTGCTTTTTAGAAAAATTTTCTTCAAGTTTCTTAGTGTTAAAAGCACAATCTTTCAAAACTTTTTCAAAATAACCATTTTATATTTTAAAGAAGAAATTTCTTTTTCATCAACAATAGGAGATTTTCCCTTACAAGAAACCTTGTAGGCATTAAACTCATTTTGAATGGAAATAAGATTAGAAGAAATATCATCCTTTTCTTTAGAAACCATAGCAAGTTGATTTTTGAGAAAAGTAACTTCTTTTTGCAATTTAAGACATTCAATCTTCTTATTATCATAAGTTTCGGAAAGTTCAACAAAAGCATGAACAAGAACTTCCTTACTTAATTCATCATCTTCATCATCAAGAGATTGAGGGGTTACCTTTGGTGTATTTGCCATGAAACACATATTCGCTATATCCGCCTCTTCCTCGGACTCGCTTTCCGAATCCCAAGTTGCCTTGTACGCCTTCTTTTCTTCCGATTTCTTTGGCTTGAAGGAGGAGGTCATCTTCTTCTTGAACTCCGAGCAATCCGCCATGATGTGTCCGGGTCTTCGGCAATTATAGCATATAATTCTCCTCTCCTCTTTGCCTTCGATTTTTCTTCGGAAGTTTAGCTTGTTCCTCCGGTACATCCTCTTCACATTGCGAACTAGTAGTGAAAGCTCCTCATCTTCTTCTTCATCTTCTTCATCGTCCTCAAGAGTGGATGAAGACTTGAAGGCCATGGACTTCTTCTTTAGTGGAGCGGCCTCTTCTCTTGCTTTCTTTTCCATCTCATGGGTCTTTAAGTTCCCAATGAGACTAATTAGGTCCATCTCATCCTTGTCGTTCAATTCTTTCAAGGTGGTGGCCTTGATCTCCCATGATGTAGGAAGAGCCCGAATCACTTTTCGCACCTTTTGGTCGTTGGAGATGTCATCACCTAAAGAAGAAAGAGCATTGGTGATTTTAGTAAATCGGGTAATCATACAATCAATAGATTCTTCATCAAGCATTTTAAAAGATTCATATTGGGACCTCAAGAGATCTATCTTAGCTCTCTTGACTTGTGAAGTCCCTTCGTGCGTGACTAACAAGTGTTGCCAAATCTCATAGGCGGATTGGCAATGAATTACCCGTGTAAGGTCATCCTCATTCAAGGCGGTTAAGAGGGAATTTTGGGCCTTGGAGTTAGCCTCATATTCTCTAAAGTTGAAGTCGGTCCATGTGCTCTCATCACTATCGGGTGCTACATAGGGTTTGGTCAAAGATTTAGCCACTAAGCTACCCAAAGATTGCAAGAATATAGTCATCCTAACCTTCCAAATAGGGAAATTAAGTCCATCAAATTTAGGAGGGGTTTTGATGTTATCGGCCATGTTTACTAGTGATGAATGAATGAATGAAAATGTTGATTAGCAAATTTTAAGGATCTCTCTATGGATGTTAAGCCAAACCTAGAGTCCAAGCTCTGATACCAATTGAAAATCACCTAGAGGGGGGGTGAATAGGTGATAATGCTAATCAATGCACAATTTAAAACTTATGATGCAACAATCTCACAAAGCAAGTGAATATAGCAATGAATGTAGAGAGCGAGTAAAAATAGCAATGAAGGTAGTGCAGGAACAAGGAAAGTAAACTAAACGCAAACACAAAGATTTGTTATCGAGGTTCGAGCACCCAGCTCTACTTCCCCGCCTTCCCCAGAAGGATTCCAACCACTTCCACTATCACAAAGATGTCACAAATACACCGGAGTACCCAACTCCACAATCTCAAGTACAAGTTCTCTCTTGGTAGTCAAAAGACCACAAACTTTCTCTTTCAAAATTCTCTTCCTTACAAAGGTCCTTAGAGAACAATGAGTAGGAATGAAGCTCTTATGTGCAAAGAGAAAAGAAAATGAAATCAGAGAATTCTTGAAAACACTTCAGAAAATGAGAGAGAATTTCAGCACAAAAACTAAGAAACCAAGCTCTTTTGAATGCCTTAAACTTTTGAATTTTTCTTGTAATGATTAGGTAATCCAATCTCTCCCCCAAACACCCCTATTTATAGGAGAGGGCTAGGGTTAGAAGATAAAACATTTTTAAGGCTAATCAGAATGTATTAAACCCAAAACAAGTCATTTAAACTCACTTAAGTGAGAAAAGGACAAAATAAATCTGCTCAGAGAACTAGCCGTTACTGTTCAAACGGCTAGTCCGGTCGACCGGCCCGGTCGACCGCTAGTTCAAAGAAAACGACCGTTGCAGGCTACGGTCGACCGGCCCGGTCGACCCAAACAAACAGAGAGTAAAGACTTACAGTCAGGCCGTCTCGGTCGACCGTCACGGTCGACCGTGAAAACGTGCACACAGATACGTGCACTGCCAGAACCACGGTCGACCGCTCGGGTCAACCGGCAAAGCCTGTCATAGCCACGGTCGACCCGGGCGGTCGACCGGCTCAGGCCAAAAACCAATTTTTCAAAAGAATTTTGAGGAGATAAATATTTTTATC
Organism: Agave tequilana; assembly: GCA_038442645.1. Classification (NCBI taxonomy): domain Eukaryota; kingdom Viridiplantae; phylum Streptophyta; class Magnoliopsida; order Asparagales; family Asparagaceae; genus Agave; species Agave tequilana. The sequence goes on along the minus strand of JAVJIF010008348.1, from coordinate 60,841 downwards.
AAAGATGTTTTAAATAGGAATAAGTATAAAACATAAATATAGATTTACAAGCAGAGGATTTTGTATCAAAATATTTTTGTATAATTTATATGAAATAAACTTAGAAATAGGATGTTCGCAAAAACGTGTGTGTTAGAGCTTCAAACCTATTCACTATTCTTTAACAAAAACTCTAAACTAAAAACAATCTAATAAATTATCTTGAGCAATCTTGAAGTCTTGAGCCATGCAATGCCTTGCTAGTGCCTTCTCTTCTATGTTCCTTCCTTGATGTGCAAAAAGCCTTCTTTGCTTCATGAACCTAGAATTTCTTGCAATAGCTTAAGCAATGGCCTCCAAATATGGTACAAACCTGAAACTTATCTCAACAAACTAATTAGTACCATATAGCTCCTATTTGGTTTGTTATCATCAAAATCATAAACAAATGGAGAGTGTAACCTTATGGGCCAACAAAAACCAGGATCATTGAAGTCAAGATTAGCTAAGTGGGCGCTTCTTTTGTCTTAATACGACATGCTCTTTATCCCTCAGAAGGCGGTTAAAGGCCAGGCCCTTGCAGAGTTCTTGACTGCTTATCCGATTCTGAAAAACTCAAAACTTCATGAAGATATTCCAGATGAAGTCTTCAAATCTAATGTAACTTCAGAGGATGAGGTTTGGCAGATGTTCTTTGATGGAGCATCACGAATAGGTCCAAAAGGCAAGATTATTGCTGGCATAGGGTTGTGTTTATCTCTCACAAAATCATGTTCTTCCTAGAGCATTTTCTCTGACGGAATCATGCTCTAACAATGTGACAAAATACAATACTCTACTTATTGGTCTTCAGCTCGCCCACGAAATGGGGGTGCGCTACTTTGAAGCTTACGGCGATTCAAAACTGATTATCAATCAGGTAAAGGCGAATATGAGGTCCGTCACGAGGATTTGGTGCTTTATTATCATGCAGTTATCGAAATGGCTAATCTGGTTGATGGCTTTTACATTGGGCACGTATCTCGATCTCAGAATACTAAGGCAGATGCTCTAACTGCATTAGCAACAATACTAGCCTTGCCAGTCGACACCGAGTATCACCTTACCGTGGTGACTCGACACCTTGTCTGCTCTAAACATATATTAAGAACCAGAGAGGTCTATAATATCTCGACGGATCTTGAGCCGAGAGATTGGCGATTTCCTTTCATCGACTATGCTCTACATGGTCTGCTGCCAGACAATCCTAAAGAAGCGGTATCTATCAGACGAAGGTCTCTCCATTTTTATTATGATCCAACTCTGAAGACACTTTACCGTCGTCCATATGACGGTGTCCTCCTCCGTTGCCTTTCTAATTCAGAAGCACAAGAAATGCTTAAAGAAGCACATGACGGCATATGCGGAGCTCATCAGCCAGGTCCAAAACTTAAAGATCGATTGCATAGGCTTGGATATTATTGGCCAACTATGATAGCCGACGCCATCCAGTATGCGCGAAGGTGTAAAGCATGCCAAATTCATCCGGACTTCATACACTAGCCCTCAGAGTTGCTCCACCAACTGTTGCTTCATTGCCATTCGAAGCATGGGGAATCGATGTCGTAGGGCCAATCAACCCTTCTTTGACAAAGGACACCGGTTTATCCTGGCGATAACTGATTACTTTTCAAAGTGGGCAGAAGCTATATCACTGGTTGAAGTTAAAAATTCTAATGTGGTTAATTTCATCAAACACCATGTCATTCATCGATTTGATATCCCTAGGCGGATCACCCATGATAACGGTCCCCAGTTCATAAGCCAGGTATTCTATCGATTCTACGATAAGTACCAAATTCAGAATGTGGCTTCAACTGCCTATAATCCTGCCGCTAATGGCTTGGCGGAAGCATTCAACAAGACAATCATTAAGTTACTCAAAAAGTTCATTTCCTCAAATAAGTGAGATTGGAATGAGAAGCTTAGTAAATGTCTTTAGGCCTACCGAACCACGGTTTGGACTTCGAAATGTAATACGCCTTTTTTTCTGGTATTACGGGTGTGAAGCAGTCATACCGTTAGAAATCCAGATGCCGTCATTACGAGTCGCTCTGATCACTAAGATCACATCAGAGGACAATGATCGGTTGTGTCTTCAAGAGCTCGAAGCCCTAGATGAGAAGCGGTTACAAGCTCAGCAGCACATTGAGTTGTATCAAGCTCGGATCTCAAAAGCCTTCAATAAGAAAGTCAAACAAAGAGTCTTTCAGAAAAGAGATTTGGTTTTAGCCGTCAGACGACCAATGATAATGACGCACAAAACCAAAGGCAAATTTTAGCCCAAATGGGAGGGACCGTTTGTAATAAAAACAGTCTATTCAAACAGAGCATATTGCCTTATGACTTCAGATGGTAATTTACTCATGATGCCGATCAACGGCACGTTCTTAAAGAAGTATTATCCTTGATAAGGATCCTTCTCATGATCAAGTTAACATTACACCTCTGATCAAGATCTTCGAATCTAAGATATGCGAAAGGAGCGCTCCTCTCTTCCTACAAATGGGATCATACAACCATAAACCAGTAGGAAGCTGATCATACACTGGTTGTCTCAAAGAAGAATCAAGGTTACAAATACAGTAACTAAATGATCCAATACTTTTAACGGTTAAGGATAGAGGAAAATGTTGGCCTTTAAGCCCAACATAAGTCCTCGACAACTCATCATGCTGAGGGGAATAGCATGGCTAGCCCGACTCAAACGGTAGTTGATAAAGGCATATCAAACCCGTTGACAGCTGAGGATTTGCTAAAAATCCTAAGGGACCTGTTCCTATTTGATTCCCTCTCCAAAATCACTTACCAATTCTCATCCATAGAATGGTAAGACCACATATAAAGAACGACAGATCCACTCGAGTTACTTGCTATGTTCAAACACCTCTGGCATCCATTTCGCTGTTAAGTTAACATTAAACCTATGACAGTGATCTCCTCGATTTTCTCAGTGAAAATGAGATCTTTCCATGCTAAGTTTAACACTACACCTCTGGTATTCATTTCACTGTTAAGTTAACATTAAACCTATGACAGTGATCTCCTCGATTTTCTCAGTGAAAACGAGACCTTTCCATGCTAAGTTTAACACTACACCTCTGGCATCCATTTCACTGTTAAGTAACATTAAACTTATGACAGTGATCTTTTTGATTTTCTCAGTGAAAACGAGACCTTTTCATGCTAAATTTAACACTACACCTCTGGCATCCATTTCACTGTTAAGTTAACATTAAACCTATGACAGTGATCTCCTCAATTTTCTCAGTGAAAACGAGACATTTCCATGCTAAGTTTAACACTACACCTCTGGCATGCATATCTTTTTGTCAGTTAACATTACACCTCTGACAAATTACTTTCCGAATTCCTACGAAGTTCTTTTTGTCACGTTAACATCACACCTCTGACATATGATCTTTTATGGGATTCATTTCCTAGCTCCCCTGCAAGTTTCTGAGTCCCGCTCAGTCTTTAGTGGACTTCTCTGGTTGTCACGTTAACAATATACCTCTGACAATTTCTTTCAAGTCTCATCTAAATTTTGAGCTTGGTGGCTTCTCAATCGGCTATGTCATTGCGACCTCTGAACCGGCAGATAGCTAAGTCTCATCTTTCAGTCCAGCAAGGACTATTTCTTTGTCACCATATGACAATTTTGAGCTTGGCGGCTTCTCAATCGGTTATGTTATTGTGACCTCTGAACCAGCAGATAGCCAAGTCTCATTTTTCAGTCCAGCAAGGACTATTTCTTTGTCATTATATGATAAATTTTGAGCTTGGTGGCTTCTCAATCGGTTACGTCAATGTGACCTCTGAACTGGCAGATAGCCAAGTCTCATCTTTCAGTCCGGTAAGGACTATTTCTTTGTCATCATATGACAAATTTTGAGCTTGGTGGCATCTCAATCGGTTATGTTATTGCAACCTCTGAACTGGTAGATAGCCAAGTCTCATCTTTCAGTCGGTAAGGATTATTTCTTTGTCATCATATGACAAAATTTTGAGCTTGGTGGCATCTCAATCGGTTACGTCATTGCAACCTCTGAACTGGCAGATAGCCAAGTCTCATCTTTCAGTCCGGCAAGGACTATTTCTTTGTCATCATATGACAAAATTTTAAGCTTGATGGCATCTCAATCGGTTATGTCATTACGACCTCGAACCGGCAGATAACCAAGTCTCATCTTTCAGCCCGGTAAGGACTATTTCTTTATCATCACATGACAAAATTTTGAGCTTGGTAGCATCTCAATCGGTTACGTCATTGCGGCCTTTGAACTGACAGATAGCCAAGTTTCATCTTTTAGTCCAGTAAGGACTATTTTATCAAATGTATGACTAACTCTCTCGGCTTATCACCGCTGATTAGATTAGTTATATCATTATTCCGTTTCCTTTTAAGGGCTGCAATACAACTTGAAAGTAAGAATTCAGAAGATAAAACAAGTTGAAAATACAACAGAGGAGTCGAATAAAATCACTTTTTATAGATTCCAAAAGAGGGATACATGAATGCACAGATTACAAGCTACAATAGCGCTTCATAGGACTTGATCTGTTCTTCAAGAGTGGCTAGCCTAGTCTTCCTCTCTTCAGCAGCCCTGATGAGCGCCTGCGATCTCAACTCGGCCTCATTAAAGCTCATTGTGTGGGCCAAGCGAGCTTCAATTTCAACCAAGGTTGCCCTCTGTGCTAACTCCTGCCGCAAGACTTCGTCATTCTGGGCCTTAAGCTGCTCAAGCCGAGCAGTCTCTTCAAGACGCACTGGTTCAGTCTTGAACAAAAGGAGATTAGCCTTCCTGATCATTTCCTTGGCCGTTTCAATTTTGTCCTCAGCGTCAAGAAGAGCACTGCTAGAAGCGTCTATGGATCCCCGAGCTCTACTTTCCTTGTCTCCAAGGATTTCAAATCAGAAGAAATGGCCTTAGCAGCTTCTTGAGCAGCGAGATGAGCTTCATGCATTTGAGCAACAAGATGCGCAAGCTATTCGTTAACTGAAGACTCCAGATCTGAATGGCTAAGACGGCACCATTTGTCCACATCCTTCTCGAGTCTGTCCACCAGAAGCTCCAATGTGGCAGCCTGATCATCCCTCCAAAGTCTCGGATATTGTCAATGCTTCGAGAGAGGACCCCTTTAAAGCAGAAAATGAGGTAGTCGAGCCCTTCAAGACCAAAGCAATGGATCGCTTCAAACCCTTATAAAAGCTGTTGACTAATTCAGCCATGAATTCATTCTCGGCCTCAATTACTCCCGGCAAACGAGCAGCCCCTGAAGACAGAGTTTTCACTGGTTTCACTGGCGTAACTATGGAGGAAATAATAGAAGTACTGGCTGCAGTAACACGAGGGGTCCTCGGTGATCTCGGAGGAGTCCTCATTGAAACCAGTACACCAGCCACAACCGAAGTAGGGCTAGTGACTATTTCTGGGAGAGCTGGCTCAACCACCAATATTGGAGAAGTAGGACTTGTAATCACCTTCAGCTCCGCGCTTCACAGAATAAGCGGCACCAACAAAACCAAAGGCACCTCACTTACTGATATAGTTAGAAGCAATGATGGTTCCGTAACTACTGTTCCCTCAATCCCCTTTCCACTTGTCGGTGCAGGTTGATAGGAGGGCAAACCGTGATACAAGGACTCCAGTTCAGCAGCATCTGCCGCGGTCAAAGTACTTGCTTCACCCACGGTCCCCTCAGAAAGATTGGTTGGCTCTCTCGAAGTCGATGCACCAAGAGGCGGGACACCTGTAGCAAGATCCTATTTAAACAAGGTTTAATGAATATCAGAAGAAAATTACTCACAAAAGAGCAAAATTCTACCAAAAGATGGTATCATCTCGACTGCCTTGGCCGCAGTCACTTTCTGAAGTCTTTAACAACGGCATCAGTCCCCTCAGGATCCATAGGAAAGTCTTTGGCAGAGTCAACATGGACGGCTGGCTCACCTTCACTCATTGAACCCTCGGTGGTCCACCCAAAAGAGCTGGAGGCCATAGGGCTTCCTTTTGAAGCCCCAGCACCTGAAGGACCTACATCGGCTGCATCACCTCCAGACTCTTCCGAGACGGCAAAATAGCCAGCCTCATCGCCTTCTCTATAAGTAAACAGGGGATCATAATGCTCCCCCTGTTCTCCAGCAGCTTCAGCTCTCGGGTCTCTCACCGTCTCAGTTCCTGAATCATAAAGTAAACAATGAGCTGCCTGGAATACATAAGAGTGTATTATAAAAATGGAGTTGATCATACCCGGGTCCGGAACAGCTTTACCAGCGGTCTGTCTACAGGCCGACAGCTTAAGAACTAATAGAGCAGGAGGAGCAGGCACTGCAGATGATTCGCCCTCTGCAATAACCGTAGGAGCATAGGACGAGGCTTCTTCACTACCCTCTTCCTACGCGATCCACCTTCCCGCTTTCGCTTGAAGTGGACGTCAGGGTCTTCTTCCTCCACTTCTTCCACATCAACATGTTCCATGAGGGCCGTGCCTACCCAACCAGAAGCAGCTGCTGGAGCTTCAGCACCTGTATCCGCTTCAAAGCGAGGACTTCATGTATCCGAGGCTTCGCTATCATCAACAGCAATGAATTCCCAGAGGCCTTGAATGCGGACCCTCTTACCCTTGCTCTTCTCAGTGACCTTCCGCTTCAGCCGCTGAGAGATCAACTTCACACCAAAGGAATTAATAGAAAATCCAGTGGGTGTGGAGTTCGAGGTTCTATACCACTAGTAAAATCCCAAGGTCGTCAGAAGGTTAGGAGTCCTTAGCGGCATGCACAGTCGCGCCTCAGTACAGCCAGCAATGAAGAATCGCCAGGCACGAGCTCCATCGATGAGGCTCCCTATGAAGGCCAGGCTGCTGTTCGGATTACCTATGTACAGTTGGTCATACCCAAACCGACGGGCAAACTGACTCGGAACATAGGGCTCCAGGTAACAGTGTCCCCGCTTCTACACAAGTGGGATGGCCAGATGCTAACCAGCCATTCGAAGACTCCCTGACTCAATGACGTCTGCCCTTCCCTACATCCTTGAATTCTTCACCATAGCCTGCATTGCAAATGTAGGGAAAGCATCAGAAAAGGCTATAGACGTCATGACGGCACAACAGTTTACGGACCGCAGCCACATAAGTCTTTGACCAGGAACACCCCTCGAATCGACGGAGAAGCGCCATGCAAACACCTTCTGGGGGCTCCTCTCCGGCTTGGATGATGGAGGGGCAGTGAAGGGCGAACCATGTCATTAAATAAGTATATGGCAAACCAATTCTGGGGTTTGGTCTGTCGCGAGGCAAGATAGTCCCCTTTCCCCGCTTCGTTATTGGTGGCCTACAGAAAGCCTCCGTCAATGCACGAAGGCCTCTTTGAATACAGCACACCCTGGCTGGAAGAAGTCCAAGAGAACGACCATGGACTAGACGAACAGCAGGTAATAAGACAGTCGGATGAATGACATCGCCAGACGAAGATGGCACCACGCATCTCTTCAGCCAAACTGTTAAAAGCTAGCCAGAAGTGCCTTCCGGGACGTCAATCGACGAGCTTAGTGGTGGAAACTCCGAAGAATATCACCTTTTTCATAGGGTCCGTCATCTTCTTCCAGAATCAAGCTCCTTGGGAGTGCTCTTGCATCCGGCGAAAGATGTCTTCATCTGTAACTCCGCAGTGAGCCGCTTCAGGAGTACCTTCCAGGTCGGGGAATAAATAATTTCCCCTGCTCTTCAAACTGCATGAAGCTTCCTTATGGCTCCCATACATGCTTGAGCAAATATAAAGGTGGCACATCAACTCCCGATAAGTCTCAAATAAGGCGGGCTTCTGCTTCTCCAGAAGTGCCAATTCCGCCTCGCATGGGAAATATTCTTCATATAGGAGAGACCCCAAAGGCAGAGCAGAGACTTCCCACATCTCGTGCAGAGCCGTGCCCAATTCGCCAATAGGGGTGAAGAAGGTCCCTGTAGCCGGGCAGTACAACTCAAAAATGGAATAGAAGTTCGCTACGCTCATCTGAATGCCATAACAGGTCGCCCTAACGGCCTCGTAGAATCCCAGCCTCTCCAGATCCTTCTCAAAATGGGCAAGGACATATAGAGTCAAGTCCCTCCACCACGCTTTGGGGGATGAATCCACCCCGGGGTCCTGAAATTAGTGGCTGGATAATTGTCATAAACCTTAAAAAACTAATTCCCAAAAGTCTGAGTCACCGGGGGTTTCTCCTACTGGGATGTCCGGAAGTACGTTCCCAGGGTGGAGACCCAATATACAGCTAGGAGGACCCGCCCTCATATACCCAGGGGACGGAGCTATCAACTTCTCCACGTGAACGGAGTCAGTAGTTCGAGTCACTTGCCACTCATCTTTTGATCCCTTGTTACACATTGAAAGAAGGACAAGAGAAAATGCCGCTTGCTAGATGGGAGATGTACTTCTCACCATCCAATTTGAAAATTCACTATCCTCTCCGACTAGCAGCAGGTGATCGTTGTCTAGCACTGCATCTCTAAACATGAAGCCGGGCTTCCGATAGATTCTTCGGTCGGAATCTTCAAGGGGAGCAGTAGTTAAGATGATCCTCATGGTACGCTGATCCTCAGCATGAATAAGTGCATTCCGACCAAGAGCGCTCCGCTCGCTGAATAGTGAAGCCTGCCCTTGGAACTGCAGGCTGACATTGCCGTCCAGCCCCCTGGCTATTCCAAAGAGACTGTTCAGAGGACCAGGAGTATAGTGCACTAGAAAGACAAGAAGAAACTATATTAGTTCATTTACTGAAGAAGGCTAAGGCAAAAAAAATAATTTTGCCAAGGCGTAGCTTCGCTCCCCGAGCGAAGCAAGCCCAGTTTTTAGCTTTGCCCCGAAGCTCAACTCCGCAACCAGAAGATGCAGAAAGAATATCTAAGTATTAGCTTCACTTTGAAAGCTTGGTCTCAATGAAGGAGCCCCAAGAGCTAACTTCGCCAGAAGAATACTACTGCTTAAAAATTATTTTGAGGGCATTAAGGTCCTTTTTCAACCGCGCTTCTAAGGCTAGCTTCACATCCTATCATTCAACAGGATGTGAACCGCCTAAGAGATAGCTTCACCTGGAAGCTTGAAGAAGAGATCCTTCGGTTCTCAAATTCCCAAATCAAGAAATCAAGAGAAATTAAGGGACTTGAACTCCCTGAGATCACTGGATCACAATGAATCGTTCTAGATTCATTATGAAATAGCCAGGAATTGGCTTCAAAAAGAGATGAAAATCTCTGAGTAAAAGGGAAAGATCCCTACCCACGATGGGTCGTTCGACGACCGGAGAAGGAGAAGGACCCTCCGTTGTAGAGGTTGCTACCTCTTTTCCTGCTCGTCTTTTGGGAGCCATCAGAGAACTGAAGTTCTTAAAATTCCAAACATAGGAGAAAGAAGAAGAAGAGATTTGCAGTTCTCTGAAAATTTAAAGAGAAGTGGTGCCTTCTCTTTCAGCCCGATTAGGCTTTTATAGGCTGATGATTGCCTAAATGTCGCGTCCTCGAAAGGAGCGCAGGCAGTCATTTCAAATTAATTTGAAACGGCGCCTAAAGCGCTTTCCTAAGAAGCGTTACTTCAGCCCCGCTAAGGGCTAACTCCGTCGTGTGTCCAGTGTTGACTTAGCACAACACTTGAATAACTTTGCTGAGAAACATGCCTTAGCTCCGCTAAAAGCACATCCTAGCTTCGCTGAAATTCCGTGCTAGCTTCGCCAGACACTGGCTCCTGACTTATTTGGAAATGTCTTCAGCTTCGCCGGAAGTTTAGCTCGGCTGAGAGTTCTCATTTCCTCCTAGGGAAAAGACTTGCCTAAGTTGGTCCACTTCAGGTGTTCTCGAATCAAAAAGGAGAGAAACAAAGCATATAAGTAGGAAATAAACTTTTATTGATTCAAAAGGAAGATACATTGATACTATTACATCAAGGTTGTGTTGCGTACAACCGAATCATTGCTCCAAAGGCATACAAGTGGTCATATCTACTTCCAAGCCAAACTAACTGGATACGAAAGGCCTTCCTCCTGCACAAGGCCGTAATCCTTCGCCTAATGACAGATTTTGCCATCAAGAAGCTGGATCTTCTTTGATGAAAATTGGCAAAGGATCGGTTGCCACCAGAAAGCTAGATCTTCTCTGATTAAAATTAGCAAAGAAAGGATCCGAGACCTTACAGGTAACATCCGCCTTCCTGAAGTGGATCATTTCGGATAAGCAACTACCAGCCCCTTCCCGAAGTGGATCATCTCGGATAAGCAACTGCCAATCTCTTCTTGGAACACACATCAGCTACTCAAGTATGTTTCTCCTACTTAGGATTAAAGTTTCAACTGGAAGATCAAGAGGCAAGTCTCTGATCTCTTTCATCAAGACAAAAGACTGGCAAGTACAATTCACTGTAATGCAAACTAGAAACAGGTTAGCAGTAAATCAAAGAAAAAGCTGTAAAAAGTGAAATGCTAAGGCAAATTCTTTAGGGCAAAGCAATTCATATCCGATCCAGTGGTGCTCCAGTTAAGCAGAGGATAGCCTCGCTTGAACATTGATGATGGGCTAGCTCAGCATAAGCCAAGTCTTAGCTCCGCCTAAGGCAGTTAGGCTAGAGAAGTCTCAAAAAAGGACCAAGTCCTAGCCTCACCTATATGGCTAAGCCAGACTGATCCGAAGGGACGCAGTCTTGACCCCACCTATATGGCAAGATTGGCTCAACCTTGAAGCGACTAAGTCCCAATCCTTGCCTATGTGGCAGATTTAACAGGCAGATTCAACAGATCAAGGTCAGTCAGATACAAAATGAAGAACAAGGAAAATCAATCCTGAGGCAGTTGATAAAGCTAAATTAAGGAAGATAAACTCCCTAAAGTCACTAGTCCATTGGTGATGTCTCTAGATGATTGAGACTCACCAGTTCTTGGCCGATTAATGACCAGAGTGGGCACCCCCACTATTTCAGAGATCTGAGTATCCAGGAGATGTCATGAATGGACTGTTTCCTTGAAGAGGACTTCAAGTGTCCTATTTATAAGTCTCATGACCTGGCCACACCACCACTGCTTCAAGCTTAAAAACGCAAGCGAATTTAAGGCATTCAAGTACTAAGCCTTGAGAAAGGGGATAGTCTCCCTCGAAAATGCACGCAAAAGGAATGATCTCCCTCGTTAATGCAAGAGAATATATTTCAACCTCGAGAAAGGGAATAATCCTTCTCATAACTAGCTGAAAGGCTGTTAGCCTCAGGAAAGGAATGACGTTCCAAGACCAATTTGAAGCGAATCTACTCCAGGAGGCTCGAATGTGAAGCTACCCAAATGAAAAGCTACCCAGAATCGCAAATCTACACAATTCCTCGGCGAACTTATTCTAATCTGGAAGCGATATTGAAAGCGAAGCTGGAATCAACCACTATGGTGACGTTCGTACTTCACGTACCATCAATCAAAGCAATTCAAAGTATTTCGGAGTTTGAACCATTCCATTACAGACTTACGAAAACTTTGAAGGAGGTCTTGTTGACACTCTAAAAAAGACAAGATTCCTGACTGGCCTGAACAATGTCTAAACTTGTTGACATTTACAAAAGACAAGTGGTAGACAAGCTGACGACTAGTTTTTACCCATCTCCGAGGGACAAATCAGTAACTTGGACTCTACCGATCCAGTGAAGCAGTCAGTGAGCCCAAATTGTCTTTGAAGAACCTAAGCAGGTCTAAGATGTTAGGTTAGCTTAACACTTAGCATCACATCAGCCTGAGGGGATAGCCTCACCTGAGAGGCTAAGTTTGTCCAAGTTCACCTTGAAGCCGTTCAAAGCTCTATCAGGGAGCTAACTTACAGATTTGCCTAAAGTGCTCAGTTAACTCTGCAGAGAGTTAGCTTCGCTCAAAGACACGTAACCGCGCAGAAGGATGGTCAGTAGCTTCGCCACAGATGTTTATCCAGTCCGCTGAAGAGCTTTCTTCTGACTTCGCCAGATGCTTCTTCCAGCTCCGTTGTGAGCTCGAGCAGCAGCTCCGCTGCGGGTCTGTTATGGTCAACCTTTGACCAATTAAATCTCCAGATGAGATCAAATCTATTCAAGATCAAATCTATTCAAGATCAAATCTAATCAAGATCAAATCTAAGATCAAATTTGGCAGTTGTTTACCATAATCTCTTGACTCTCCTAAAAAAAGTAAGAAGATCAGGGAAAATCTTTCAGTTGTTTGGAAAAAATCAAACAAGATCAGGAGATCAACGCTACCTGCTATTCCTAACTTCGGAAAAGCTGATTCTAGCCTCGCGGCAAGGCTACTTTTCAGATTTAAATAGATTGACTCAATCTGTTTTCAGACTTTCAAGGGACAATTATACCCCTACTCTTCCTATAAATAGCCCACCAGGAGTATACGGGGAGACACGCACAGAGAGAGGGAGGCATGCACAGAGAGAGAGAGAGAGGCTGAAAAACAGAGAGAAACGGCTAAACAGAGACCCATTCTCTTGCTTCCAAGAATTCAGAGAACTGCTTCTCTAATCAGGGTGCTTATATCCTAATATCTTCCTTTCTCTCAAGGAATTTTTGGAACCAGGCGAGAAGGAATTTCCAAATGGAGGCAGTTTGAGAAGTAACAAGAGGGTTCTACCAACCTTCTGTTCTCCAATTCCTCAAAACAGGCGAGAAGGGAATCCCATCAGGCAGCAGTCCGATTGTCTGATCGATCGCATCGTCAAAGGGACAAAGTGGTCGCGCGCTGACCAGACTCGTATCGGCACAATTCTCCAGAATCTCAGAGGAGATCTACTTGTAATCTTTTTACTTCAAAGAATTACTTGTAATTTAGCTCCTCGACCCCTTTTTGTAAGTTTTCCCCTTTGCAAAATCAATGGAAAACATGCATGAGTTTTGTCATCATCAAAAAGGGGGCTATTGTTGGCCAAAGACTCATCACTCTAGTTTTGGTGATGATTAACTCATGTAGTTATAGTACTAATGATCTTATATTTATTAAGTTTCAGATATTCAATCAAGATCTTAGTCGGTGTTTAGCTTCAACAAAAGATTCGAAATTAAGTTTTGAAGCTAATAATGTTGATTCAAGAGCTCGTGCTTCAAGATCGCATCAAGTACTCAAAGAAAAGTCTAACTTATTTGGATCAAGTTTGGATCAAGTCAAGATAGAGAAGAAGATTTTCAAGAGAAAATTTTTAAGAAGACTTGAGTCCTAATTTGTAGGTTTATGATTTTTGTTTTAGATAAAATGTAAAGGATAGATTAGTTATGGATCGCTGAAGTTCATTTACACGCATAAAATTTATATATTACCTTCATGTTAAACAGTTTTAGTTTTAAGTTTAACCGTTTTTGGTTTTGAGTTTCTAGAGCATATCTCTGTGTTTTTGGATTTTAACGAATACATATATCAGTTTCATGAATAGATCTCATCAAAACAAGTTTATTGGTTTATATGTGTATTGGATTTCTTCCAATACATTGTTGCTTCATATTGTCTAGAAACTTATTGTGATAAGTTTAATCATGTGTTTAAAGTTTTGTATTTATCAAAACTTATTTTGGAGCTTATTGTCAAAAACAAGTATATTTCATCTACTATGTGTATTAGATCATTTCCATACACACTATACTTCTAATATGTTTAAATATCTTATTTTTGTATTCATACAAGTTTTGAAAAATTTGTTTTTCATGTAGAAGTTAGTTTTTTGAAAATACCAGTTTCGGTTTAACCTTTAAATATCTAAACCTCAAAAATAGTTCAATTATTTGTAATACATGTTGATTTTTTATCACACATATTTGTACTTCAAAGTGTTTACATGAACTTATTTTGTGGATTTTATGGATTTTTTTGGAGATTTAAAAGGATTTTCAAAAGATGATTTTTGGGCTGTAGCGGTCGACCGACGTGCACAAGAAACGTGCACAAGCCTTTTGACCTGACTCGGTTGACCGAGCAGTCGACCGTTACTCGAGTAGAGGCCGGTCGACCGAACGATCGACCGACAGAGAGGATTCCTCTCTGTGGCCTGGGGGCGGTCGACCAGAAACCCCAATGGTCAGAAATTTGATCGTTGGCCGGTCGATCGAATGGGCAGAACTGGCCTGTAATGGCTAGTTTTCTGAACCCCTATTTAAAGGGTCCTTTTGCCAGTTTTTGAGCAAGATTTTGAGAGAAGTTTTGGAGCTAGTTTTTCCCATCATTAACAGAGTTTTCTCAACAAGTTTTTGAGCTTAACTTCCGTATCAAATAAAGAGTTTATCAAGAGTGTTTAGCTTGAGTTTTCAAGAGGGTTTTCTTGAATTTTTCACCTCTTCAATCTATCTTGTTTTCTCACAAGTGTGAGCTATCCATTGTTATATCCTATAGGGATCTTTGTATGTGAGAGAGTTTGTTTGTGATCAAGAAGTGATCACAAAGTTTTCAGCTTTGTATTGAGGAAAAGTTGGAGGTTGTGGCCTCGGCAAACTTGTGGGTTTGTGTGGTGTATTATTCTTGCGGAAACAAGTGAGGGACTTACGGGAACAAGTTAGAGACTTGCGGGAGCTTGTTGTAGGTGTTGCAGTACCGAGTGCTCTTGCGGGATCGATTATAGTGGAAATCTTTCATTGTGGTGAAGGTAGGGACGTAGAGCAAGTGGTTTGAACCTCGAAACAATTTTCTCGTGTTTGCGATTGCTCCTCTCTCTCTCTCTCTCTCTCTCTCTCAACTCACTTGTATTTATATCTTACATGCTTATTATCTTTGTGCTCATCCATTACAAGCTTGATACTACTTATGCTCAATAGATATACTTACTTGGGTTGTTTGATATCTTGCATTGTTATTATTATTTATTCTATGCTTGATATTGTATTTGTGTTCACACTTGTACTTAACCAAGAGAGTTGTAGCAGCACCTCAACTCTTAGTTTAGAAGAATTTAGAGGAGTAAGTCTAGAGCCCTTCACCGTGAATTCGGCTCACTCTTTGGTTATACGTTGTGTGTAGTTTTAGTTTGCAAATAATTTTAATTCCACATTGTTTGGCATTAGATTAGCTTATCATCTATTCATCCCCCCCTCTAGATGACCTATAATGGGATGACTGGATTAGAGCTACAGATACTGTGTCAGCGATGGCCGGCCGAAAAACGGTCAGTACTGAGCTGCAAATGCCGTAAGTGTGGTGAAGGGGGGAGGCCACGTCTTAAGCGGTGGGGGCTACGGTCACGAGATGACCAGAAGCGAGCTGCAGATGTCATGACAGTGCTGGCGGGAGATCCGACAAGGGTTGGATGAGACCAAGCAACACATAACACATCTACAATGGAAGGGAGAAGTTGCGACTGAGTGAAGGGCGTTCCGGTGGCCTCGATTTTTTTTTTTTGTTCTTTTTTTTTTTGAAGGAGCAAATTGTCTATGAGTATTTTTATGCTAATCTGTATCCTTCTATCTTGAAAATGTTTAGTTAAATTCTTATAAATGAAACGGCGAGTTCTTACCTCACGGTTTTCTCTCTTTCAAAAAAAAAAAAAAAAAAAAAAAATCTTTCATCCAACAAGCGAATACGTATGATAAAAACCTACGCCCGATCCGTTAATAGAGTCCCTAGGATCTTCCATGCACTTTATGGATCCACCCACAGCCTCAGCTGCAGTCTCGCCTGCTGCTAGGCCCTTTGCAGAATTGCAGGTGAAAGAAACACCATTTGGATGGTCACAAGAAACTCAACCTCAAGACTACAGAGAGAGAGAGAGAGAGAGAGAGAGAGAGAGAGAGAGAGAGAGAGAGAGAGACGTATATTGACAAGGGGCAGAAGGACCAAAGGGATTTCCATGTCTCCAAGTAGAAAAACAAAAATAATGGGGAAAAAAAAAGAAAGTTTTTTTATAGCAGTAGAGCACAGCTGCAGCTGCTAGCTCTTTGGCACATTGGTCCCTTGAGCTAAGCCGGCAGTTTCAGTGATTAATAATACTCTAATTGTTTGGTTAATTAAAGACACTGCCAACAGAGTGGAAAGCCTCTCTCTTCTCTCTTTGGTGCCTTTTCCAGCGAGCAGGTAGCAAAAGCCTCACCTCAACTCCCCAACTTCTTGTTCCTTGTTCTACTCAACCCTTTATTTTATTCTTTTCCCAACCTCCTCAAACTATCAAAGAGGAGCTGGTAACTTGATTTGCTTTGCTTAATTAATTACATAATTCCAGTGCAAAAGATTACAAGTTTTCTTACTGTTCACCAATAAATATTTTTGCTGGAAATAACAATTCTGCTAACACAACAAACTATTTAAGGGTAGAGGTGAGGTTAGGTCACAAGACGTCCAGATTCAAGAACCAAACTCAGCTGGTAATATCATGACATCCACATTTCTATCAGAAAACGAAAGGGTGAGCATGCAGTGTCTTTTTACAATCTTCTCTAATTTCCACCCGCTGTAACTGAAAGAAAGAGGAGAAATTAAACACATCCCCCATGAGGGCACACCTGCCATGTGATGTGTAAATGATTCCCCCTTCTGCTTTAGTAACAAGCCTAATTAAATATCAGCTGTTGGTGTCATGCTCACTTCATGGGCGTGTTTGGTTTGAGACGAAAGTGAAAAAAAAACTCATCTTTTTACTACTGGTGTTTATTTGAAGCTGAAAAAAAGAAATAAAAAAAATCTCTTTTCTACATTGTCATTTTCTCACTTGCAGGTGCTACGGTGTAAGTGTTCTGTCTCATTTTCATTCACTATATATGATGATTTTTTACTATTAGAGAAATTAATTAATGATTAATAAAGTCAGTCAATGAGGGTTCATTTTTTTTCTTCCTTCTTGTTTCCTGAAAAGGGGAGGTCGATGAGATGTGAGAATCTGCTTTGCAATTCTCTCACGGGATTCCTCCACTAACTTTTTTTGCGCCGCTTCTACTGCTTCGGTTCGTTGGATCAGTTACTGACCATATCTTTCCATTCTCTATTTACCAAATTACCCCCCCACCCCCGTCTACGGTGGTCCCCGCCACAGAATACGTATAGACGAGGATAAGATTGATGCAAAAGGCCAATAAGTACTCGGTCTTTTTCTTAAAAAAATTGGTAAATTAATCACATCACGCTTGCTAATCTAAGAATTAACCACCGCATTTGCAGAGGGCTACGCAACAACAAGAGAGCTTGAGATGGAAGGCAGAGCAAAAGAGGGAAGAAAGTGGGAAGAAGAAAGAGCAGAGGAGCTTTGCAGTGTACTGTAGTGCAGACCACAGAAGAACACTTTGTACGTGGCTATAGTATTAAAAGAAGGATACAAGTTGTTTTATAAATTGATAATAAAATTAGATTTAAAATTGCATTTTACGTTGTATGGATATTAGTACCAGTAGCACAACAGTTTGGGGGAGAACAGCTGGAAACACAGCAGCAGCAGCAAATGGCAGTGACGATGGTGGTGATGATTACACTAATAAAACACAGATTAATAAATCAAGATTGAAACAAAACTTAAAATTGAAGTAAAAGAGGAAGTTTCTGCAAATTGCAAATTAACCTTCCATTTCTACTACTGTACTCAGCTGCTGCAGTAAGCAAGCAGCTTAGGACTTCAAAAACCCAAGAACAAAGTTCCCAATAAATAAAAAGAAAAGAAATAGTTGAAATATAAATTAGTGTCAGCAGCAGAGAGCAGAGGAAGATAGCAAACTGTTGTAGATAGTTACAGAGGAACCAGTTGCTTTCCCAATTCCACTGCTTTGAAGGGGGGGAAAAAAAAAAAAGATGCAAATTTTGTTGCTTTCTTTGTTTAATTTTTCTATAGGTCTTACCTGGAACCGACGGAATTAAGCTCATCTTGCTTGCTATGAAGTTCTTGCCATCACGAACCCAGCGTCGGAAACAGCGGACAGCTCAGCATCGTCCTCCATTGGAGCAGGCAGATTGAGATCGATCAAAGTCTCTCCATGCTTGGCGGCAGATGCGGCAGCGGCGGCAGCAACTGCGGGAGGAGGAGGAGGAGGAGGTGAAGGCGCAATCGTGGCGGCAGAGGACGAAGTGAGATGCGATCTCTTGTGCCCGCCGAGGGCTTGGCCCGAACTGAATACTCGGTGGCACACGGCGCATTCGTGCTGAACTCCTCGTCGACTGCCCTCCACATTGCCCTCTGCCGACTCGAGTTCATGGATCTGGGTTGTGTGTGTTGAGGCCTTGGCGGCCGTTGGCGGGACGCAACCGTTGGCCTTCTTGTGGCTGGCCCTGTGACCACCCAGAGCTTGGTACGATCTGAACACCTTCTTGCAAGTGCCGCACTGGTACTTGCTCCGTCCCTTGACGACGACGGGATGATGGTGATTATTCCTGACTCTGGATTCATCTTTCTCTTCTTCTTCGTCTTCATCATCATCATAGTCCTCAACGAGTCTTTGGTGATTGTATTGAGATTGATGGTCCTCTGACTTGGTCACTGGAGTGGTCCAGATATCGCGGGAGAGGATCATGAGAGAAATTGCGACGTCCTCCTCTGGCGTCGTGTCGGAAACAGAGCTCACCGGTTCGGGCTCTGGCGGAGGCGGATCGGGCACGGCCGCGGATTTCCTCGCCCGCTTGGATCTCCGGCGGTGGATCGTGGGGGCACGTGACGACTCGGTCTCGCTCTCCCGGTCCTGGACGACGATGGAGGATCCGGCGGCGGCGGGGGAGGAGGAGACGTCGACGGCGGGGAAAGTGGAGGAGAACTCCGGATCCACTAAGCGGAAGCTCTTCTTGGGGTTCTCGCGGAGGCCGTAGCCCAGTGGGCCCATCGCCATTCCCCCCTTGTCGTCGCCGTCGCGGAAGGAGGAGGATGACTCCGATGGCGAGGAGAAGGAGGAGCCTTTGATGATCACGTGGGGAGCGGCGGCCGCGGCTGCTTTCGTGGTGGCGGTCACGTGAGAGCGCATGTGACCGCCGAGGGCCCGGCCATTGGCGAAGCTTCTGGAGCAGAGCTTGCAAGTGTGCTTCTCCATTGCTTGCTTCTGAAACAGAGTAGATCGAGACTCTCTCTCTATCTCTAGCTAGCCTGCTTGCTTGTTTTTAGAGAGAGAGAGAGCAGGAGAGAGTGGGAACTAAAAGGAGTAGGTGACAAGCATTCCTCCACCAACAGCCAGGGGGAAGGAGAATTGAAGAAAAGAAAGGGAGATTTTTATTCAAGGAAGGGAAATTAAAGAGAGGTAATTGAGATTTGGGTCTGAAAAGCAAAAATAAAATAATTAATTAAGTAATAAAATTAAAAATCAAAGGGGCATGAATCAGTCCCAATAAAGGGGGAGGAGAATATAATTTTTTTATGGAAACAGCTTATTCCTAAAGCCATTCATATCCTCCACGTCTTGTGTTTAATTATTTTGTGCTTTTTATCACTCCCATGCCTTTCTTTCCTCTTGCTTATACGTCCATGGCATTTATTCTCATCAAATATTTTCCCAATCAAATTTGTCAAAAATTACTTTATTGCAAACATATTTGTGAAAAGGGGAGGGTGTTTTAGCAAAGTTTTGGGGGTGACCAGGTTCGATAAGTCAAGAAAACTGCTGGGGTTAGTTGCAACGACGAGGCTAGAAGACTCGTCGCCACGTGTCCGCCATTTTAATTGCCTAAGTAGGTAATTTTTCTTGCTAACTGGAATTTTAATTTTTGTTTTAAGTAAAGTTTTGATGAGATTTATTTACGCCAGCTGTGACTATCAGTGGATCCTTTTTTGTCGGATCGTGCCATGCCGGCTAATTATTAATTCAGAAAATAGAAAATATTTATATTTAAAAAATTAAGAAAATGAAAAGTTTAAATTAAGTAAAATTAACTAACAAATCAGAGTAAATGCCGATCTGTTAGGGGTTGGCTCTCGACTAAGTCCAAGAAAAGGCCAACGAACTCAGAAATCTATTCACGGAACCACGGACGAGTCCACCCACTTGAGGGGTCCACACTCTTCAAACGCTTGGCACGTGCGCCAGCATCCTGCCGCTCTTTGCGTCCTGCCCCCTCTTCACGCACTTTGGCTACTAGCCTAGTGTTCCAACACGTGTGACCCACGACCCCGACTTGGTCGGCACGTGAGGGGGTCCATCTTTTTATTATTTGCATTTACGGCATCTCTTCAATTTGCAATATTACATTTTACAAAGGGCTTTAGAGTAAAAAATATGTATGGTTTCTTTTTAGTTCAGATTCTCCTATTTTTGTTGGGCATCGGTGTATCTGATCGTATCACAAGAGACTGTCTCGACTGTCCATCTTCTGACTTTTCGATCGACGAATCAGACGGTTAGTGTAGACGACACGTGTGTGATGAAAATGTGGCACGTGTATCAAGATGAGCTCATGCATGGCCGCACCCTTTGGCCAACTAGGTTCGGATTTTGAATTTTTCTTTACTTAATTACTTTGTGAGATGTCCATACTCCATATTAATTGTATACATAGCTGACTTTATATCCTTAGTCGAAAAGACTACAAATAAAAAATTCCAACATTGGAAACTTGAAAGTCAGGAGGTCATCTCCTCTGGGTCCAAATTGAAACTAGTTGGCAACTTGGAACAATGTCGAAGCTGGATAGTGTGTGTGTGTGTGTGTGTGTGTGTGTGTGTGTGTGAGAGAGAGAGAGAGAGAGAGAGAGAGAGAGAGAGAGAGAGATGATAATCAAAAGAGTAAGAGAGTAATGCTAATCAAACTTAAAGTCGAGTATATTACTTGATTATTTAGATTCAATCCGGTCTAGAACTGGATTGGACTGATGCTGAACGGGTCTCGAATATTCATTGATAGAATATAAATATAAATTAATATTCTAGCCCCAATATAAGATTATTGATCAAATTATAGATTTGAAGCAAATTGATGTTCACCAAACAAGGTATTAATCGAACGTACAATTGGAAGAATATAATTTTAAAGTGACCGGACCAACACAGTCACCTAATCTAAATATATCCGTGGCAGATAAAAACTGATTTGTCATGAATTGGACTCACAAGCAAAGTTTGGCCGCTCTCAGGAATGTTATCTGTCATAGCACACACGAAAAACACCTTTCAGGTTAAAGTACCGGTGTGGTGTCGGCCTAAAACCCTCGGGCGTGAGAATCAATATTCGGAATAGAAAAGTGGGTGGACCGAACAGAGAATTACTGCCGGTATGTAATAGTGAATTGGAACAAGGAAACTTTCAGTTTATTGGATGGACTAGCATAAGAAATTGTCAGTGTAGTGACTGGACTAGCACGGAAAACTGCTAGTGTAATGAAATAATGGACTGAAACAGGAAAATTTTCAGTGTAGTGGTGGGGGTGTGTGTATGCTCTGAGGATTAGGAAAGCCATCGATCCCCTTCTCTTTTTGCTGGCGTGGAGGCAGAATTAGCGGATGGTTGTAACTGCACGATCTGCACGTGCTGGATTTGTTGTAACGACCGTGATTGCTGGCATTGATTAATCATGATTGCATGATGGTAAATCTGCTATCACGTATAACCGCTCGCTTTAATATAAGGGCGTTACATGTCTTCAATGCGGGGAGAATGGTATTGCGTAACAACAGGCGGAGATCTTGGTGGACTGATGATCAAGGCCTCTGACTTGTGGTTGGAAAGACCTCAGGAAGTTGAAAATCCCTGAGTGGGGAAGTTCGGCTCCGAATTGAGGATGTCTTTGAGACGGATGATGACTTCGAGAAAGTTGGACATGATGAAGGTTGGATGTAACGAAGGTGGATGTGGCGGAACATGGATGTGACGGAGATTCTGAGATGAACTCTGAGAGTTGTGCATTTCTTGGTGAAAGCGCTTGGTAGCTTAGACACATATCATCATCGTGGTCATGGTCAAATTTTGGCTATTACAGTTACCCCCCAGTTCCCCGCTTGCCAGAGCCTGCAGAAGGAAAGTCAGGGAAGCAAAGTTGGTTGGAAGAAATCGTTAATGCCTTAAACTCATCTCGGCGCTTGCAGGAAGAGGATTATACGACAGATCTCTTCGGATCACTATGGATCTTATAGAATTAATTGATGGTTGTATAGCTGGCTGACAGTTGTCACATCAGGCAACTGGATCTACTAAAATGTTGAGCCATACATCTCTTCGTATCCTGGCGTCATTATGACTGGGATTTGAGGGCTTCATGTTATGGTAGCGACAGTTGATCTTCTGTCGATCTTATTGACCGAAAATCTCAGGATCATGGGCTGACTTTTTAGGGATTGAAAATTTGAATTGGAGGTAGTTGGGCTCCTCGTCTGTTTATAAATTGACGGAGATATGTGGGAGAAGATCATCTTCCATATTCTTCAAAAACCTCTTGCTTCGAAACCCTAGTTTCTTTTCTTTCTGCGCCACCATGTCATTCTTTCTCCTTTTTGTTAAATGGATGAAGGAGAAGGACAGGGAGGAAGATGAAGAGATGGTGATCAGGTTCTCTCTCTTTTGGGGAGTCTCGAAGGTGCATCGTATTAGTCATCGTGAAGGGGCTGTTACGGTACATTAGTCATCATGACATGGTACTGCAATCAAGGGCGATATGTAGGAATCCTTCTTTCACTAGATTGGGTGATCTGGCTCCGGTTTGCTCATTTTTTCAGGGGCCAAGTTCTATCTTGGAGTTCAGAGCATCTTTGCAGGTGGCGTGTACAAGAAAGGAGGAGAGAGAGCACATCTGCTGGGTGTGCTGGTGATATGTTTCTAATGATGGAGTTCAGATCTCTTCCTCAGAACACCTTGGAGGGGATGTAATACCATCACCTTCTTGCATGTCTTGCCAGAGTCTTGTCTCATTAGGATGTCACTGTTGCTCTCCTGGAAGGCTTTCTGGGAATCCTCATCCTTCTCGTAATGCAGAGGATATGGTGGTGTCAGTCTGGCTGCCTTGGAGTCGTGGGAAATAATGAGGAGGTGTTTCCATCGGAGGAACCTTCATTTTTGTGAAGCAACCTCCTTGTCTTATTTTCTCTAGTTTTGGGATCTTTAGATAGTGGACGAGTAATGAGGCGGTGTCTTTGATTAGTATCTAAAACTGCATATTTCATACCACATCTTCACATTTATTTCATATTAAATTCTGCTAATAACACCTCTCTTGCATGTTTTTAGATTCATGGTGTGCAATGAAGAAGAAGACCCTAAATCACCATTTAATGGGCGATTAAAGGCCTATAATCTAGCCATTGACTTTGGAGAGCTGATTTGTCAAAACCAGCAACCGGGAACAACAGCTGACTGGGGACAGACAGGACAACGCGCGGCTCAAAGCGTCGCGTGCTAGGGCCGCGTTTTCGTGGCCGTACGGGCGCAGCCGTGCCCGTACTTTGGGCCAGGTTTGCCCCCTGGCCCCTTTCTCTGGTGCCTATAAATACCCCTTGGGGTTTCCAGAGCAGAAATATGCAATGTTTTAGGGTAGTTTCATCTCCATTTTATAGTTTAGGGTAGTTTAGATTAGTGTTCTTCTTCTTCCTCCTCTGTATTTTTCATTTCTTGTAGAACTTGTAATAGGAGAGAGAGTGATACATGGTTAAGAAGCAAGAGTGCTTGTAATAGAAGGTGACAATCTATGAAAGGTGCTCTCTTAACTTATCTTTGTTTTCTTCTCAACTCCTTTTACATGTTTAACTAATCTTTTCTCTCATGGCAACTAACTACTAACTAGTCTAACTTCTTATTTAATAATCCACATAAATCTAATAGCCTCTACTTGCCTTGCTCTTGCAAGAGCCATTGATGGCTCATGATGATGGATTCTAACACTCTAACATCTAACTCTCTAACAAGCTAACATTAATTTATTTCATGCTTGCTCTTATTAGGTTTTGATGGTTTAAGGGTAGATTGCACTTATTGGTTGAATTTGGATGTGAAAGTTGACATATGGGTCATATTTTGAAACGCTCTTGAATCAAGGACTAGTGATGGCCAATGATACATGTGAGGCAACTATCACTAAGAGGTTAGCATGTTAGTGGAGTCATTAGTAGTTAGTAACTATGGGTTTTCATTTTTTTTCACTTTGTTTTAGAAATACCACAAAAATCACAAATATATTCTTTTCTATGTTTCCCACTTCTTTGTGTTTCACCGTACTTCTCTTTTTCATTCCTTGTTTTCTTTTCTTTTCATTCTTTCAAACATAGAAGAACTTTTAACACACGCGTGAATGAACCTGTAAAGTTTCTATCGCCTCCCGTCCTTATAGATTCGACTCGTTTTAACCACTATCCTATAACAGAAGTATCGAGGAAGCCAAAGCACACATACTTTAAATCTTAATTTCAAAACATACACTTTTTGTGCGCGATTTTTCCCCAATCAGTCTTCCGACATATGTTCCCCAGAGAACACGCTCTTAGAGTTCAGAGGTAAAGACATTGGATTGCTTGTTCAGGAACTATGGCATGGATGAAGACAGACGACTGCTCTCGGGACATCCTCCAATGAACAAGTCTTTGTTGTTTCAGCATCGGGGCCAGTTAATGGTGGCAGGACTGGAGGGATCGAATCTGAATCATCTGTATTTCCTTTTCCAAAAAGTTGTGAACACAGAGATGTAAAAAAAATTTGTATTACTCTTGTCAGATGTAATCGAATATATTTAATGTATTCAGAATGAAAAGATTTTCAGAACAGAAATATATATATTTCTGTAATTGAAATGATTGTCTGGATCTTACTTGATTTGTTTTTACCGTTGGTTTTTTGGAATTGATATGACCATATTTTTTCTGAGTGCTGATCTCTATCTGGCATAGTTGGCTGAATATGGAGTAGTTTAGCGAGCCTGCAGTATTGTTTTTGAGTGGGGGTAATCCCATTTGCGATACCTGCAAACTTCAAAGGGTTCTAAGAGGGAAGAATCCCTGCAACAGAGTAGGGAATCCGAGTGATGGACACTCCTACAACAGGGGGTTTCGATCACTCGTGGGATAACCGAGAGAGAGCCTGTACGTTGGTGCTTGTGTTGTCGACTCCTTATGGGGTACACTCCCACGGTGGAACGTACAAGAATTTTTGATCTGATGGAAGACACTCACATCAGTGAGGCAGGGAGGATGCACACATAAACTTGCAATGGAGCACAATAAATATAACGAAAGTTTAAAAATCTAACAGAGTGGATTAACGAAATTATGTACATTTAACTTCTAAACGCACGAAATTAATACGTCAAAGGAATAATTCAAATAAGAAAACCCTCATGATATACCATTTGTCTTGTGCGGTTAAGGTTAAGTATACATAATCCACATTAACCCGAGATGAGTAGCACATGCAGGCATATGCAAAGACTATGTTATTGGAATAAAAGTTAGTTATGTTTAGATAATACCTGGATGATCATGCCTTTTTAGAGTGTTTAATATGTATCTTCGGTGGGGTTGGTTGGTTTGGAGTGCTTTGGCAAGCTTACAGTATTGTATCCGAGTGGGGGTAATCCCATCAATGCTACCTGCACACTTGGTAGGGATTTGAAGTGGGGTGTAAACTATCGATAGATTGGATGCGTCGACTCTGAGTGAGTGTGTGACCTATGAGCAAAGTGACGATCCGCACCTCCGAGATGGAAAAATACTAGCAGCAGAGTTGGATTCACACATGCTTTTGACTGGGAGTAATCCTATCAACAGAGTTGTGAACTTGGTAGGGACCTGAAGTGGGGGTATGATCCATCGCCAGATTGGATGCATCAACTTTGAGTGAGGGTGTGACCAACAAACAGAGTTGCGATCTGGGTCTCCGAGTGGGGGACACTCCTACAACAGAAGATTTCGACTACCCGTGATTTAATCGAGAAGGGGCCGTAGGCTGGTGCTTGCATTGTCGACTCTGAGTGGAGGACGCTCCCACAACAGGACGTACAAGCATCAGGGACTGATGGGACACTCCCATCAGCATGGCAGGGACTCCGAGCGGGGGACACTCCCCTAATGAAGGGTTTCGACTACCTTAGGCTAATTGAGAGGGGGCCCATAGGCATGGTGTTTGCGTTGCCAACTCCGAGTGGGAGACACTCCCACAACGGGTATACAAGTGGCAGAGACTGATGGGGCACTCCTATCAGCATGGCAAGGAAACAGTTAGGAGTAAAACACATTTTATTTCATTGATTTAAAATAGAAAACTCTAGTTTTAAAAGAAATACAAAGTGTGTTATTGGTTGAGGTACTTCCCTATCTTTGGAGGAGGAGTTAGGTCACTTAATCCTTTATATTGAGTGAATGCATGCTGTGGCTCGGTAGGGGGTGGAGCACTTAGTTATCCTGTACTGGCAACTGATCCAGCTATAAGAGCGTACTTTTTAAGGAGGCCTTGGTGGACAAGTTCTTTCAGGTACCACTGGAGACTTTTGTAGTGGGCGATCTTGTATCCCTTGCTTTTGTGGAAGAAATAATACCCTCCCGCTTCGAGAAGTGTGGGGTCATGTTGGATCGACTTCGGGCATTTTATCCATGGTAAGTCCTTGATGGTATTGGAGACGTCGTTGATGGGGAGCCTTAGTGAGGTGAAGGGTTGCTTCGCTTTGAAGGTTCAGAGTGGATCTAGGGAGAGAATCAGGAACACCTACTTCTTGAAGGCGGGTTACCCTCGGTTCTGATTGCTGGCATGAATAGGGTTTCTGCCTTGCTTGTTCATGTTCTCCCTGTTGTCGCACTTGAGGGAGTGGTTAGCTGAACTCTTCATGGCTTCCTCCAATTGAATGTAAGGTTGGGCCGGGATAAGAATTCACTCGTCCGCGTGATGTCGTGCTTCAGCAGGTGTTTGTATAGGGCGTGATAGATATGCAGCCCATTAATGAATGCTAATGCAGAGACATCTTCACTGCAGTTGAAAACTTTGGCAAGTTAGCTCTGAAAGTAGCCAATGTAGGACTTGAAGCTATCACCTTGTCTCATCTTAGTGGAGAGGAGGTGTTGGTTATTCTTCAAGGCCTCCAAGCGAGAGGCATATTGTGGGAGGAACGCTTTGGTTACCTCTTCGAAGTTATGGAGGGATAAGGGCAGTAGAGAGTAGAATCAATCTGATGTCGCGCCTTTCAAGATGGACGAAAAAGTTAGACACGTGTGTTAACACTCTAAAAAAGACAAGATTCTTAACTGGCCTAGACAATGTCTAACTTGTTGACATCTACAAAAGACAAGTGGCAGAAAAGCCGACGACCAGTTTTTCACCCATTTAAGAGGGGACGTATTAATAACTTGGACTCTACTGATCCAGTGAAGCAGACAGTAAGCCAAGAAAAGCTCGTGAGAAGGCCTAAGCAGGTCCAGAGATACTAAGTTAGCTCAACACTTAGTCTCGCACGAGCCCACGAGATAAGTCTCGCATAAGAAGCTAAAATTGCTTAGCATCGCAGGAAGCTCCTTCACAGTCTCGCTGCGAGCTAACTTACAACTTCGTACAGAAATGTTCAGTTAACTCCGCAGAGAGTTAGGTTCGCTCGAAGCCCCATGCAGCTGCGTAAAAAGGTAATTGGTAGCTTCGCCACAAAGTTATCCAGCTCCGCTAAAGAGCTTTCTTTTAACTTCGTCAGATGCTTCTCCCAGCTCCGCCATGAGCTCAACGCAACGACTCCGCTGCGGGTCTTTTATGGTCACCTTTGACCAATCAAATCTCTAGATGGGATCAAATCTAATTGAGATCAAATTTGGTTATTGTTTGCCATGATCTTTTGACTCTCCCAATCAAGTGAGAAGATCATGAGAAATCTTTTAGTTATTTGGAAAGAATCAAGGGCGCATCCCTCATTTAGCAGAGCGGATCAAGAGATCAACACTACTTGCTATTCCTAGTTTCACAAAAGCTGTCTCTAGCCTCGTGGCGAGGCTACTTTCCAGATGTAAAACAGATTGACTCAATCTGTTTCCAAATTTTTAGGACGATTATACCCTTACTCCTCCTTATAAAATAGCCTACCAGGGGCGAGAGCTAAAAAGGGGAAAGGCTCAGAAAAAGAGAGGAGAGACGGCTAAGGATAGGGATCTACTCTCTTGCTTCTAAGAATTCAGAGAATTACTTCTCTAGTCTGGGTGCTAATACCCTAAGATCTTCCTCCCTCTCAAGGAATTTTCGGAACCAGGCGAGAAGGAATTCCCAAGCGGAGGCAGCTTGAGAAGTAACAAGAGGGTTCTACCGACCTTCTGTTCTCCGATTTCCCGAACCAGGCGAGAAGGGAATCCCATCAGGCGGCAGTCCGATTG
The DNA here is from genome assembly GCA_038442645.1 of Agave tequilana. NCBI lineage: Eukaryota > Viridiplantae > Streptophyta > Magnoliopsida > Asparagales > Asparagaceae > Agave > Agave tequilana. Next base: position 32,647 of record JAVJIF010008348.1, on the reverse strand, counting down.
TCTGATCGATCGCATCGTCAAAGAGATAAAGTGATCGCGCGCTGATTAGATTCCTACCGGCACATTTTCCCAGAAATCTCAGAGGAGATCTACCTGTACTTTTCTTTTCAATTACTTGTAATTTAACTCCTCGATCATTTTTGTAAGTTTTTCCCTTTGTAAAAATTAATAAAAAATAAGATGGTGACTCCGCTGGGGAATGCATTCTCCACTGTTGAGAATCAAGTGTCGCAATGTGACGAACAGACCTTCGGGTCTACTGTTGAGTGCAAGGAAGTCGGCGTAGCCAGAACCCCTCTGTCTAATTCTTCAAAGCAAGTCTCTGTCGAGATAGATAAGGCTCTCCGCAAGCCTACTACGGTCTTCTGGCGCAACAAGGACGGTCAGGATCTTAAGCCTGTTACCTTCGAAAACCTGGTCGTTCAGTTTGACCAAGGAAAATTCGAAGAGCTCCTCTCTGGAGGTGGTCCAATGCTCGATGCACGGAAGCATAGGAAGGTCTCGGTGACCAAGGTTTCAGAGTAAAAACTAGCCCTAGATGGGCGAGTAGCCGAACGGATTTCCTCCCAACTCCTCTCGGCCTCGCGCGAAACTAGCTAGGTTCCCTGTGAACCTAAATCTCCTCTTCCAAAGCAGATGTGGAGGCCAAAGCAGAAAGCTCTATATGAAGCTTCAGGCGTAGCTACGCCACAGGCTCGCCTATCATGCGAAGATAAAGGCAAAATGCCTGCCTACTTCGCCGAGGTCATTAGCCGCGAAGCTAAAATGACAACTATACCTTCGCCTAATTCAGGAGCAGCAACTCCTCGCATCAACCTTGTTCTTATAAGCGAATTTGCTGATGATATGGCAAACACAAAGCCAGTACCTCAGGGTACGCGCGGAGTTCCCAGCCGCCAGACTGGAACTAAAGCACCTAGCAGTGCTAATCACCTTCGCAGCAAGGAAACGAACAAAACACCACAGCGTGCTTCGCCCCCTAGTTCCTCGAACGTTAAGCTCGCTCTTTGTAGCGGAATTAAGGGATCGTCTCTAAGTGTTGACAGCGGTGCTTATGCAGCTTCAGCACCCAAGGATATTCCCAAAGTTCTTAACCGCGAAGTTAGAGCTAAAGCACTATCTAGGGCTAACCACCTTTGCAGCAAGGAAGCAGACAAAGCACCGCAGTGTGTTCCGCTTCCCAGTTCATCAAGCACTAAGCTCGCTCTTCGCAGCGGAGCTAAGGGATCGTCCCTAAGTTTTGACAGCGGTGCTTATGCAGCTTCAGCACCTAAGGACATTCCCAAAGTTCTTAGCCGCGAAGTTAGAGCTAAAGCACTATTTTAGTACTAATTACCTTTGTGGTGATGAAAATAACAGGGCATCGTCCTATGCACAATCCAAAAAAGCCTCTGCGTTAACCGCTTAAGACCGGCTGGGTCTGACTTGCGAGAATTCTTGACAAGCAAACGGAAGTCGGAATCTTTCTAGACTTCTCTCTTCTGTTGTCAACAAGTGGGATGTCAGCTGGGGACAGTCCACTCAGTCTATTGCCGGCTAGGACCAACCCCCGCCACTCCTCCAGACCGACGATCAGTTTTTGATCGACTATCGGAATAAGATCCTGTGAAGCATCGCAAAAGGAGCGTATCGCAAGATCTGCCCTCTGCATCGTTAATATGATCAGAAGGGGACGACAACCGCGTAGGGACAGACGAGCGTCGCATGCCGCTCCTTCCAGTTCTCCAGATCCGGATTATAGTCCGGGCCTTGGTGAAGTCTTGGTACACAAAGAAGATGTCTTCCGAAACACCAGATCTAGGGTCGTAATACCCTACAGTTATGAGCAACCATCCTCCTCAACTACAGTAACCTCATCAGAACCAATGAGAAGATTATTCCAATGGTCTGATGAGGAGGACGAAGACAGTGGGTATGCTTCTTCAGCGACAGTCAGCTCGGTACGAACGGATAGAGTATCAGTGAATATGGTTGATAACGGTAATGATGACCTCCACCGACGGTTGGAAGCTTAAGAACAAACCTCTAAGACTCAACAGAAGTTTTAGATAACATTCAACAGATGCTCGCCCAACTCCTTATTAACTGAAATAACAATGATACCAGGAGTGATCATAATGAGGAAGAACATCATAGCAATAAATAACCAAAGACTGAGAAGTCAAAGGAAAGTTTTTCTATGGACGCTGAAGTTCTTAAAGGCATCCAAGCTCAGATCGCATCCCTAACTTAGAGGGATGAACTAAAGAAAGTAGGGGCAGTTCGTCCTTACCCTTTAGAATGGGATTCAGTACCATACCCATCAAAGTTCAAGCCACCAACGTTACATAAGTATGATGGTAAGAGCTCGCCAAACCAGCACCTCTACTACTTCCAGTCTCAGACCGGTAATGTTATAGACAATGATGCTATCATGGCCAGACTGTTCATTGGCACCGTAAAGGGGGTAGCATTCGACTGGTTCCAAAGTCTTCCTTCGGGCTCTATCAATTCTTGGATCGACCTAGAAACTCGATTTCTTTTTTTTTTCTACGAGGATGATACCGAGGTGACCATGGACAAACTCCTCTCTACCGTACAGAAGAAGGGCGAATCTGTCTGTGACTACATTGAACGGTTCAGAAACTTATCTTTGATGTGCCCAGCAGGGATGCCATTATCCATGCTTTGTAGACATGCAGGCATAACTTCCTCGACCAAGTGGAGATTCGTATGGGGGCTGTCAAAGCCCATATCTGGAAGGAACTAGTCGAACAAGCTGAGATAGCCGAAAAGTCAGCTAAGAAGTTCAAACCATCTATCCCTAAAGGCAAATGGGGTATGAATAATAAAGAGCACAGAGACATGGCACAGTCTTCCCAAGCTAAAGGGAAAGAGATTATGTCCGTTGAATTGTCAGGGGACGTTCATTCGAAGGCCAAGAAGAGCGGCTTCAATAAACAGGAATCTAAGTTTCCTCCGAAATAGTACTCCTTCAAAGAAGAACAGGTGGTCGCAATATTCCATTTACTCCACAAAGGGAATAAATTGAAGCTGCCGGATGTTCGACGCCCTAATGAAATGGGACGCACGAACGACCCCAACTATTGTCTCTTTCATAGGATGGTTCATCATCCTACTGATAAGTGCTTTGTCCTCAAGGACAAAATTCAAGCTCTAGTCGATGCCGGAGTTCTGACTCTAAAATCAGAGCAAAAGAAAGTCACTGCAAACATGGTGACTCTCGAGTTCGGCAAACCCCAAAAGTCACAGTTCCTGACGGGACCTTTTCAATCCCTACACCACGGTTGAAAGTAAAGCATCCTTCAGCTAAAACTCAAGAGAATAAGGGTCTTGTTCCTTTGACACTGGAGATAGGGGAAATCATGTGGATACACTCAGACCTTGTCTAAGATGAACAATGGGATTCGAAGAAATCCAAGTCGAAGGGCAAATCTTGCAATGTTATCTCCATCCTGCCGGATGATGGCAATCTCACAGCAGCTTCTCTCAGTGATTCTGAAGGGGAAAAGCACGCTTGCACGACGCAGGCTGATGTTCCTCAGCCGACAGTACTTGATCCGAAAAATCATACTTAAAATAGTATGAGAAAGCTACTGACGAGACACAATAACAGACGACGTCAGTAAAAATATACACACCGGCTCAGCTCCGACAACGGGAAAAGAGAAGCAGAAGGAAATCCAGTTCGACCATGTCCTGAAGAAGCCTTCAGGCCCAGGGCTTAACATGCCCTTTCGTTTTGACATATTGGCCCAGCTGGCTAATATCCTAGCTTGTATTATCATACACGAGCTCCTTCGTCTCTCGAAAGAGATAAGAGAAGCACTCAGAGATGCACTGGCTAACTCAGAATCATTCCTGACATATATGTCAGAAATCCCTAAAGATGACACTCAGTCTTCTTGCCATGAATGCCATCATGTGCAATCAAAGGTACCTGCTATTTCCTTCACAGCGGAGGATATGCTTCTCAAGGATAACAAGCACGATCGACCTTTGTACTACACCGGATACATCGGTTCGACATGCATTGAAAGAGTACAGGTTGATCCGGGGTCTGCCTCAGTATCATCCCCAAAAGACTCCTCTACTTCCTTGGCATACCACTGTATCGGTTGTCTACAACCACTACGACAATATACGATTTTAAAGCAGGGATTAGTCATCCACTTGGAAAGATTCGACTCTGTTGCCGAATAGGGAGCCTGAAGTCAGAGGTGACGTGCTATGTCATTGACGATGACACGTCATACAACTTGTTATTAGGGAGACCTTAGATCTACGCTAATTGGATTGTCCCTCCACTCTGTATCAGTGCTTCAAATATATTGAAGATGATGCAACAGTATGAATTTTTCACCAAAAAGCAACCATTCAAAGGGTGAAAAATTACTTTACTGACGCTCTCCTGTATCAAGAGATCGATAAAACATCAAAAGAATCATTGTCTGACGACGATGATAGTGGCAATGAGGCGGGTTTAGAGTCTGAAGCAGACATGCCAGCCATTTTGATCGGTGAACCAATTGGAGCATGTCTTAATAATCCCCAATGTAACACTCCTTCTGAAGATGAGGGCGGATGGGTAATTAATGATAATATTTCCTTTGATTATCCTTTGAGTGTTGAATTGTTTGAATCCGTTACGGATAGCTCTCTGCACATGCCCTTACATAAGCCAGGTACATCAAGTACACCCGTGGAATTCATAGAAGTATCCGTTTTAGTGGTTCCTACATCCAAAGAGGGTCAATTACCAATAATATTCGGTAAAGCCCAACTGCAAAGGTCTGCAGCACGAAACCAAGTTCAGACTCAGACACCCCATAATTTTTTCATTATGCATGATAAGCACACCATATGATGAGAAAAATGGGATACAACCTGCAGCATGGGAAGGGCCTAAATTTCAAAAAAGAAAGACGTGGTTTTCTGCGCAACTTCGTGCTAAGAGGGAAACCGACAAATTACTATGATAACACACGCAGGGGGGTTGGGATACGTTACACCCACACCGTCAGCAACGGTTCAATCTAAAGATAACAAACCAATCCCATCACACTCTGCCTCTTCTTCCGAATGGGACTCGGACGTCAGTGTGGGAACGGTATTCAAAGAGCTCACTGTTAATATGACTTCAAGCAGCCAATTGGAGCCAGCAGAAGCTACTGATGAGGAACCATGGGCTCAGCAATTAGATCTCCAGTAGGAAATGCGATTCGAACAACGTAAACCACCTACTGAAGACAAGGTGATCCAGGTTAACTTGGGTAGTCAAGATCACCCTAAGCCCATCTTTATAAGTGAAGGCTTATCACTCATAGAAAGAGAAGAATTGATGATACTTATAAAGGAGTATATAGATGTCTTTGCATGGAACTACAAAGGCATGCCCAGACTTGATCTACAAGTAGCCAAGCATCGTCTGAACATCAGACCTGACGCCAAGCCAGTCAAGCAGCAGCAATGCCGGTTTCGTCCGAACATTATGGAGGCTATTGAAGTCGAAGTTCATAAGCTCATTGCATGCGGCTTCATACGGGAGGAACAGCATCCAGATTGGGCTGCTAATATCGTTCCCGTTCTAAGAAGAATAGGAAAATACGGATCTGCATCGACTACCGTGATCTCAATACAGCCTGTCCTAAAGACGAATTCCTACTGCCCATCACCGATGTCATGATTGACAATACCTGCGGATTCGAAAGGATGTCCTTCATGGATGGCTTTTCAGGGTACAATCAAATTAAGATGTATCTAGAGGATGAAAAGCATAACCATTGGGGATATACTGTTATACCGTGATGCCCTTTGGGTTAAAGAACGCAGGGGCAACTTATCAGCGGGCGATGAGTATGATTTTCCGTGATCATATCTGAAAAACGGTAGAATGTTATGTCGACGATATTGCTGTCAAAAGTCGCAATAAGAATGACCATCTTCGTGACTAGAGAATGATGTTCGACATAATGCGGGCTCATCAACTGAAGATGAATCTGGTAAAATCCTTTTTGGGGTTTCGAGTGACAAATTCCTTCGATTTATTGTTACATCAAGAGGAATTCATCTTGACCCAGACAAAGTCAAAGTCATTCAGAACATGCATCCACCTAAGAATCTTAAAGAACTTAGGGGCCTACAAGGTAGACTGGTTTATATCAGAAGATTCATCGCAAATCTCTCAGGCCGCTGTCAACCATTCACCCGACTCATGAAAAAGGGTGTCTCTTTTGTATGGGATCAAGCCTGCCAAGAAGCTTACGAAGGTATCAAAAGATACTTACAAAACCTCCAGTCTTAGTAGCTCCCACATCAAGAAAATCGTTCCTGCTTTATGTGAAAGCTATGGACCATTCTCTCGGTACTTTGCTTGCTCAAAAAGACGATAATGGTCACGAACAAGCTATTTATTATTTGAGCAAGACTCTGATAGGGGCGAAATCTCGCTATAATCCTGTTGAGAAAGAATGATTAGCTCTTGTCTTTGCTATTCAGAAGACATGACATTATTTGGTCGGCCAAACCATACATGTCATTTTCAGAGTGAATCTTTTGCGTCTTCTCATGACGAAACTAGGTCATTAAATTCAAGATTAGTTAAATGGGCCCTCCTTTTGTCTCAGTACGATATGCTCTTTGTACCTCAGAAGGCGGTTAAAGGCCAGGCACTTGCAGAGTTCTTGGCTGCCCATCCAGTTCCAGAAAGCTCAAAACTTCATGAAGATATTTCAGATGAAGTCTTCGAATCCAATATAACTTCAGAGGATGAAGTTTGGCAGATGTTCTTGATGGAGCATCACGAATAGGCCCTAAAGGCAAGATCATTGCCGGTGTGGGGGTTGTGTTATCTCTCCATAAAATCATGTCCTTCCTAGAGCATTTTCTCTGACGGAATCATGCACCAACAATGTGGCAGAATATAATGCTCTACTTATTGGTCTTCAGCTCGCTCATGAAATGGGGGTATGCTACCTTGAAGCTTATGGTGATTCAAAACTGATTGTCAATCAGGTTAAAGGCGAGAGTACGAGGTCCGTCACGAAGACTTGGTATCTTATCATCATGCGGTCATCAAAATGGCTAATTTATTTGATGGCTTTTACATCGGTCACGTGTCTCGATCCCAAAATACTAGGGCCGATGCTCTGGCTGCATTAGCAACAACGCTAGCCTTGCCAGTCGACATCAAGTATCATCTTACAGTGGCGACTCGATACCTTGTTTGCTCTAAACATATGTTGAGAACCAGAGAGGTCTATAATATCTCGACGGATTTTGAACCGAGAGATTGGCGATTTTCTCTCATCAACTATGCTCTGCATGGTTTGCTACTGGATAACCCTAAAGAAGCGGCATCTATCAGGCAAAGGTCTCTCCACTTTACTATAATCCAACTCTGAAGACACTTTACTGTCGTTCATACGACGGTATTCTCCTCCGTTTCCTCTCTAATTTAGAAGCACAAGAGGTGCTTGATGGCATATGCGGAGCTCATCAGCCAGGTCTAAAACTTAAAGACTGATTGCACAGGCTTGGATATTATTGGCCAACCATGATAGCCGATGCCATCTAATATGCACGAGGTGAAAGGCCTGCCAAATCCATGCGGACTTCATACATCAGCCTCCAGAGTTGCTTCATCCAACTGTTACTTCATGGCCATTTGAAGCGTGGGGAATCGATGTCGTAGGGCCGATCAGCCCCTCCTCAACGAGAGGTCACCAGTTTATCTTAGCAATAACCGATTACTTTTCAAAGTGGGCAGAAGCTATACCACTAGTGGAAGTTAAAACTTCTAACGTGGTTAATTTCATCAAACACCATGTCATCCATCGATTTGGTGTCCCTAGGCGGATCATCTATGATAACGGTCCCCAATTTGCGAGCCAGATATTCTATTGGTTCTGTGATAAATACCAAATTCAGAATGTGGCATCAACTGCTTATAACCCCGTCGCTAATGGCTTGGCGGAAACATTCAACAAGACAATCATTAAGCCACTCAAAAAGTTCATTTCCTCAATAAGCGAGACTGGAATGAGAAACTTAGTGAATGTCTTTGGGCCTACCGAACCACAATTCGGACCCCGCCAGGTAATGCACCTTTTTCTTTGGTATACAGGTGCGAAGCAGTCATACCGTTAGAAATCCAGATGCTGTCATTACGAGTCGCTTTGATGACTAAGATGACAACGGAGGACAACGATCGGTTCCGACTCCAAGAGCTCGAAGCCCTAGATGAGAAGCGGTTACAGGCTCAGCAACACATTGAGTTGTATCAAGCCCGGATCTCAAAAGCCTTCAATAAGAAGGTCAAGTAAAGAGTCTTCCAGAAAGGAGATTTAGTTTTAGCCGTCAGACGACCGATGATCATGACGCATAAAACCAAAGGCAAATTTCAACCCAAATGTGAAGGAACGTTTGTAATAGAAACAGTCTATTCAAACGGAAAATATTTGTTGGCCCAAAGGCCTATCACTCTAGTTTTGATGATGATCAACTCATGTGGTTATAGTACTAATGATCTTGTGTTTTTTTAGTTTCAGATTTGTGATCAAGATCTTAGTAGGTGTGTAGTTTCAACAAAGGATTTAAAGTCAAGTTTTGGAGCTAGCACGTTTGATCCAAAGAGCTATTAGATCGTGTTTGGACCAAGTCAAGAAGATGAGAAGACTTCAAGTGAAGACTTCATGAAGACTTGTGTCTAAGTTTGTTTTATAAGATTTTGTTTTTAGTTAATGTAAAAGGATAGAATAGAATAGTTGGTGGATTGCTCAAGTATACCATATGCACACACACTCTGATTTAGATAAGTTTTCATAAAAGAATGTTTATTTTGGAAAAATACAAAAGAGTTTTCTTTTTGAAAAATACCGGTTTGGTTTTTGGTATTCATAGTATACATGTGTTGTTAACCAAAACCGTTTTAGAGTTTAATGTCAAAAAAATAGATATTTCACCATGTATGTGTAGTGGATCATATCCATACACTATATGCTTTAAAAGTTGTTTAAATATCTTATTTTTGTTTTGGAGAAGTTTTGGAAAAACCAATTTTGAAAAAAATACAGTTTTGTTTTAAGCCAAAATTTCTAAGTTACAAAATAGTTCAAATTGTTTGTAACATGTCTTAATTTTATGCAAGCATGTTTGTTTATCAAAGTATAATACTGAAACTATTTTTGTAGATTTTTCATGATTTTATGGGATTTTATATGAGCCAAAATAACCTAGTTTAAAGTCCCAGGTTTTTCTGTTCTGGCTTCAGCTGGTCGACCGACCGGTCGACCGAAGTCTGAAGTCGGTCGACCGGGCGGGTCGACCGACGTGCACAGACGTGCACGCCAAGTTCTGGCTGGAGGCCGATCGACCGACCCGGTCGACCGTCCAGAGAGCTCTGCTCTCTGGAAAGGCCCCCGGTCGACGGGCGGTCGACCGGACAGAGAGCAGTGCTCTCTGTATCCAAGCCACGGTCGACCGGCCGGTCGACGGTCAGTAAAATGACCGTTGGCCGATCGACGGACGGTCGACCGACAGGCCACCTGGATCCCAACGGCTAGTTTTTCTAACCCTATAAATTTGGGGGTTTGGGTACTGTTTTACACAAGATTTTTATAGAGTTTTTAAGCCAGTTTTTCCTACTCTATTAAGAGGTTTTCTCTACATATTTGAGAGCAAATATTTCCAATCAAAAGGGAAGTTTATCAAGAGTGTTTAAAAGTGATTTTCTTGAGTTTTCCTCCACCATTTCAATCCTAGTTTTCTCACACAACATTTGAGCTATCCATTGCTATATCAACCCATAGGGATTTGTTTGTGAGAGGATTTTAGGTGATCAAAGAGTTGTGATCACCAAAGTTCCATCTTGGTTTGAGGAGGCGGACGCATGTGTTCGCGGTTGTTTCGAGTTCGTGTGTGGACTCGGTGTTTGAGGTGCGGCCTCGGCGAGCTAGTGGGCTTGCTGTGTGTACGGGACTAGAGAGTCCAAGAGTTCTAGTGGGAACTCCTTGTAGGTGTTGCGGCACCGAGTGATCCGGTGGGATCGTTTATAGTGGAAATCCTTCAAAGTGTTGAAGGCGGGGATGTAGAGCAAGTGTGCTCGAACCTTGAAACAAATCTCCGTGTTTGCGATTGAACTTTCTCTCTATCTTCTACTTGTTTATATCTTGCATGCTTATATTGCTTTCATCTTTATATGCTTGATATACATTGTGTGCTTTATTGATATATGCTTGGGGATTGTTTGCTAACACTTGCATTTAACTAAGAGAGCCAACGCGGCACCTCAACTCTTATTTAGAGGAATCTTGAGGAGTTAGTCTAGAGCCCTTCACGAGATTTGGCTACACTCTTGTGTTAAACTTGGTGTTTAGTGTAAGAAGAAGTTTTTAATTCCGCATTTAGTGACCATTAGATTAGCCATCACCTATTCACCCCCTCTCTAGGTGATTTTACAATTGGTATCAGAGCCAAGTGCTCTTGATTTGGGTCTTACAACCTAGAGTTAAAGATCCTCATTTTAGACTAATCACAATATTTGTACACACACCATGGATTTCATGTCACCACCCACTTTTGACATTCTTAACATCCAAATTTGGAAGGTTAAGATGTCCTTGTACCTCAAGGCCCTAGACATTCATGTTTATTTTTCACTACTAAAGATTCATATTGTTTAAATGGCAAAAATTTTGAGGCTAATGCAAAAGCCCTACATGCTTTAAAGTCAACCCTAAGTGATGATTATTTATTAGGGTTTCTAATATTTATTCGGCTTTTATAGCTTGGAACACCCTCACCTCCCTTGGCGAAAAAAATCAATACTATGCGGGGAGCGACTCGGATGTTGGAAGCGACACTTCCAACGAGTGCTACATGGTCAAGGGGATAACCCCCTTGAGGTAAACACCGAATCCGAGCTAGATGAAGATGTTGATATGTCCTATGATGAGCTTACATCTTTTGTCAACAACTTTTAGAAAAGTATGACATGCTTAGAAAAGATAATAAGAACTTGAAAAAGAAATTTGATTGCATGTCAAAAGAAAAAGATTCTTTACAAGAAAAGTTTGAAAATATTGAAAAAGAAAATGAATCTTTGAAAATGAAAAATGTTTCCTTGATGTCTAAATTAAATGATCTTTGTGAAGGAAACACTACTTTGAAAAATAAGATTGTTTTGGTGGAAAAACAAAAAGAAGTTGCTTTACATGAAAACACTTCTTTGAAAAGAAATTTGTTGAAAAAGAAAAAGAAAATATTTCTAAAAAGAATAAGAAAAATGATTCTCGTTCTCATCATGCCTTACATGCCACTACTAATGAGATGAAAATTTTTAAAAATAAAATAAATTGTTTGAGCTCAACTTTGAGCACATGTGCATTTAATCATAAGAGATTAGAGTCCTTATTTTCAAAGAAACAAACTCCACATGTTCATGCACATCATCCACATCATGCATATTCACTATTTGCACGCCATGATCACTCACATACACATATGCATGTTAGAGTGTACAAATGTACACATTGTGGCCGCAAAGGCCATTTAGCAAAATTTTGTTATGATAAGATAAATGCTTTAAATTTTGCTAATAAGAAAAATGTTTGGAAAGCTAACCCTCAAGGACCCAGAAGAAAATGGGTACCAAAGTCGCCACCTTGTGTATTTGATGTAGGTGAGGGCTCTCACAAGACGTGAGAGATTTGGTGCCTTGGTAGTGGATGTATGGACTTGATGGACACACATTTGATGTAACGCTATCAAGGAGGTTTGGTGGGACAACCATCATGTTTTGGAGACTTGGAGTATAGTTCATGTGTTGGTAACTATCTCTAAACTCCTACTTTAGTTTACATGCTTATTCATTTATGATATTTTTAGCATGTTCATGTTTGTGCTTCATGAGGTATATAACTTGTTTAGATGTAGATTCTATTAAAACTTGGATTTATACATGTACAAGTAGTGAGCAACATTTGATTCATATACGTTTGCACTTCATTGTTCACTTGTACTCACTATATGCACATGTATAGCCTAGTTTTGATGATTTCCTCATTTACACTTGTTTTGCCTATTTTCATGTTTTGCTTCATGTATATGTACTTTGTATTCAAATCTAATAAATATACATGTATACCCATGAGTCATTTGCCTTCATGCAATTTACATTATGGACTCTTTTCATGTTTGGGATATGTATGCATATTGTTGGGATTGGATAAATCATACATATACCTAGAAGTTTATTTGTTTATAAAATAAATTTCATGTTTTGATAAAAATATATTCATGTTTGTTTTTTGAGCTTTATTAACATTTTCATGAAAATGCTAATTACATGATTCTTGTACACTCACACTTCATTTGTTTTGTCATGACATTATTTCATGAACACATTTATGAGCCTTATTGTTTTAGGTGTCAACTCTTGTGTATTTGGTATGGTTCATGAAAAACATATGTTTTGGTTTCATGTTTTAAAGGATCTTTAACTAGTTTTTTAAAAATTACTTTAACTAGTTATTTATTCTTCAAATTAGTAGTTTATGAGATATACACATGACCCTATTATTGTTTCAATTGGTATCATTGAATATTTTTTTAAATGGTATCAATATTGATATTTTGTATATACTCATATTTTGTTTCCTATATATGTATGCTTCATTTCAAATAATATCAATTTCGATTGGTATTTTCTTTTTCATACACATATATATGAGTTATTTGTACTTGAATTAAAATGATTTACATGTTTAAAGCACAAAGTTTGTTTATGATAAGAAAATAAAAGAAAATAAAAAAATTGATCATTATTTTCAAAATTGATATCAAAATTCAAAATTTTGTTTGAATAAGAAAAATCAAAACATTTTTGATTTGTATTGCCTATATGCAAGGGAAGCTTAACATCTCTTCTACACATAGATTCATGATGAGTGTATCTTATATTGAGGAGCTTGACAACTCTTCTTTATGTGGTACACGTGTGTAGGGGAAGCTTCACATCTCCTCTTATGCATTACATATTATGCGTTATGTGAATTAGGGCTTGTCATCCCTCTTTCATGTAATGTATATGTGTAGGGAAGTTAACTTAGCGTTTCTCTTCATGAATGTATATCGCATATATTCTTTATTGATTTGTTTAATGTCACCTTTTGTTGATTTTTGTTTTTGACAAAAAAGGGGAGATCATTTTGTTTTTACTTTAACCCTTTTTTTGATGATTGACAAAAAGGGGGAGAAGTATTTGGTATATATATACATGTTTTTCCTTGCTTTATTCATAAAGGGGGAGAAGTATTTATGTTTATACATATATGTTTTGTATTGCAAATAGGAGAAAAAGAATTTGATTTGTTTAATGCTTGTTTATGCATGTTTTATCTCCGTATATTTGCATACATGTTTATGTGCTTCATTGCATATTTATTGTTTATGTTATGCATGAGTTAAGGGGGAGCTTCTTTGAAGCTTTACTTTAATCCATGCATATATAACTTCATGAGTTTTGTCATCATCAAAAAGGGGGAGATTGTTGGCCCAAAGGCCTATCACTCTAGTTTTGATGATGATCAACTCATGTAGTTATAGTGCTAATGATCTTGTGTTTATTTAGTTTCAGATTTGTGATCAAGATCTTAGTAGGTGTAGCTTCAACAAAGGATTTAAAGTCAAGTTTTGGAGCTAGCACGATTTGATCCAAAGAGCTATTGGATCGTGTTTGGACCAAATCAAGAAGATGAGAAGACTTCAAGTGAAGACTTCATGAAGACTTGTGTCTAGGTTTGTTTTATAAGATTTTTTTTTTAGTTAAAATGTAAAGGATAGAATAGTTGGTGGATTGCTCAAGTATACCATATGCACACACACTCTTTATTTAGATAAGTTTTCATAAAAGAATGTTTATTTTGGAAAAATACAAAAGAGTTTTCTTTTTGAAAAATACCGGTTTGATTTTTGGTATTCATAGTATACATGTGTTGTTACCAAAACCGTTTTAGAGCTTAATGTCAAAACATAGATATTTCACCATGTATGTGTAGTGGATCATATCCATACACTCTATGCTTTAAAAATTGTTTAAATATCTTGTTTTTGTATTTGGAGAAGTTTTGGAAAAAACCAATTTTGAAAAATACAGTTTTTGTTTTAAGCCAAAATTTCCAAGTTACAAAAATAGTTCAAATTGTTTGTAACATGTCTTGATTTTGTGCAAGCATGTTTGTTTATCAAAGTATAATACTGAAACTATTTTTGTAGATTTTTCATGATTTTATGGGATTTTATATGAGCCAAAATAACCTAGTTTAAAGTCCCAGGTTTTTCTGTTCTGGCTTCAGCCGGTCGACTGACTGGTCGACCGAAGTCTGAAGTCGGTCGACCGAGCGGTTGACCGACATGCACAGACGTGCACGCCAAGTTCTGGCTGGAGGCTGGTCGACCGACCCGGTCGACCGTCCAGAGAGCTCTGCTCTCTGGAAAGGCCCCGGTCGACCGGGCGGTCGACCGGACAGAGAGCAGTGCTCTCTGTATCTAAGCCACGGTCGACCGGTCGGTTGACCGCTGGCTCAACTGTCAGTAAAATGACCGTTGGCCGGTCGACCGGACGGTCGACCGACAGGCCACCTGGATCCCAACGGCTAGTTTTTCTAGCCCTATAAATTTGGGGGTTGGGTGCTGTTTTACACAAGATTTTTGGAGAGTTTTTAAGCCAGCTTTTCCTACTCTATTAAGAGGTTTTCTCCACATATTTGAGAGCAAATATTTCCAATCAAAAGGGAAGTTTATCAAGAGTGTTTAAAAGTGATTTTGTTGAGTTTTTCTCCACCATTTCAATCCTAGTTTTCTCACACAACACTTGAGCTATCCATTGCTATATCTACCTATAGGGATTTGTTGTGAGAGGATTTTAGGTGATCAAAGAGTTGTGATCACCAAAGTTCCATCTTTGATTTGAGGAGGCGGACGCGTGTGTTCGCGGTTGTTTCGATTTCGTGTGTGGACTCGGTGTTTGAGGTGCGGCCTCGGCGAGCTAGTGGGCTTGCGGTGTGTACGGGACTAGAGAGTCCAAGAGTTCTAGTGGGAACTTCTTGTAGGTGTTGCGGCACCGAGTGATCCGGTGGGATCGTTATAGTGGAAATCCTTCAAGGTGTTGAAGGCGGGGATGTAGAGCAAGTGTGCTCGAACCTCGAAACAAATCTCCCGTGTTTGCGATTGCTCTTTCTCTCTATCTCCTACTTGTTTATATCTTACATGCTTATATTGCTTTCATCTTTATACGCTTGATATACATTGTGTGCTTTATTGATATATGCTTAGGGATTGTTTGCTAACACTTGTATTTAACCAAGAGAGCCAACGCGGCACCTCAACTCTTATTTAGAGGAATCTTGAGGAGTTAGTCTAGAGCCCTTCACGGGAAATTCGGATACACTCTTGTGTTAAACTTGGTGTTTAGTGTAAGAAGTTTTTAATTTCGCATTTAGTGACCATTAGATTAGCCATCACTTATTCACCCCCCTCTAGGTGATTTTACAATTGGTATCAGAGCCAAGTGCTCTTGATTGGGTCTTACAACCTAGAGTTAAAGATCCTCATTTTAGGCTAATCACAATATTTGTACACACACCACGGATTTCATGTCACCACCCACCTTTGACATTCTTAACATCCAAATTTGGAAGGTTAAGATGTCCTTGTACCTCAAGGTCCTAGGCATTCATGTTTATTTTGCCACTACTAAAGATTCATATTGTTTAAATGGCAAAAATTTTGAGGCTAATGCAAAAGCCCTACATGCTTTAAAGTCAACCCTAAATAATGATTATTTATCTAGGGTTTCTAACATTGATTCGGCTTTTGTACCTTGGAACACCCTCACCTCTCTTGGCGAAAAAAGATCAATACTATGCGGGGAGCGACTCAAATGTTGGAAGCGACACTTCCAACGAGTGCTACATGGTCCAAGGGGATAACCCCTTGAGGTAAACACCGAATCCGAGCTAGATGAAGATGTTGATATGTCCTATGATGAGCTTACATCTTTTGTCAACAACTTTTAGAAAAGTATGACATGCTTAGAAAAGATAATAAGAACTTGAAAAAGAAATTTGATTGCATGTCAAAAAAAAAAGATTCTTTACAAGAAAAGTTTGAAAATATTGAAAAAGAAAATGAATTTTTGAAAAATGAAAATGTTTCCTTGATGTCTAAATTAAATGATCTTTGTGAAGGAAACACTACTTTGAAAAATATAATTGTTTTAGTGGAAAAAACAAAAGGAAGTTGCTTTATATGAAAACACTTCTTGAAAAGAAAATTTGTTGAAAAAGAAAAAGAAAATATTCTAAAAAAAATAAGAAAAATGATTCTCATTCTCATCATGCCTTACATGCCACTACTAATGAGATGAAATTTTGAAAAATAAAGTAAATTGTTTGAGCTCAACTTGAGCACATGTGCATTTAATCATAAGAGATTGGAGTCCTTGTTTTCAAAGAAACAAACTCTACATGTTCATGCACATCATCTACATCATGCATATTCACTATTTGCACGCCATGATCACTCACATACACATATGCATGCTAGAGTGTACAAATGTATACATTGTGGCCGCAAAGGCCATTTAGCAAAATTTTGTTATGATAAGATAAATGCTTTAAATTTTGCTAATAAGAAAAATGTTTGGAAAGCTAACCCTCAAGGACCCAGAAGAAAATGGGTACCAAAGTCCCCACCTTATGTATTTGATGTAGGTGAGGGCTCTCACAAGACGTGAGAGATTTGGTGCCTTAGTAGTGGATGTATGGACTTGATGGCACACATTTGATGCACCGCTATCAAGGAGGTTTGGTGGGACAACAATCATGTTTTGGAGACTTGGAGTATAGTTCATGTGTTGGTAACTATCTCTAAACTCTTACTTTAGTTTACATGCTTATTCATTTATGATATTTTTAGCATGTTCATGTTTTGTGCTTCATGAGATATATAACTTGTTTAGATGTAGATTCTATTAAAACTTGAATTTATACATGTACAAGTAGTGAGCAACATTTGATTCATATACGTTTGTACTTCATTGTTCACTTGTACTCACTATATGCACATGTATAGCCTAGTTTTGATGATTTTCTCATTTACACTTGTTTTGCCTATTTTCATGTTTTGCTTCATGTATAAGTACTTTGTATTCAAATCTAATAAATATACATGTATACCCATGAGTCATTTGCCTTCATGCAATTTACATTATGGACTCTTTTCATGTTTGGGATATGTATGCATATTGTTGGGATTGGATAAATCATACATATACGTGAAGTTTATTTTGTTTATAAAAATAAATTTCATGTTTTGATAAAAATGTATTCATGTTTGTTTTGGAGCTTTATTGACTTTTTCATGAAAATGCTAATTTGATTCTTGTATACTCACACTTCATTTGTTTTGTCATGACATTGTTTCATGAACACTTTTATGAGCCTTATGTTTTGAGTGTCAACTCTTGTGTACTTGGTATGATTCATGAAAAACATATGTTTTGGTTTCATGTTTTGAAGGATCTTTAACTAGTTTTTCAAAAATTACTTTAACTAGTTATTTATTCTTCAAATTAGTAGTTTATGAGATATACACATGATCCTATTATTGTTTCAATTGGTATCATTGAATATTTTTTTAAATTGGTATCAATATTGATATTTTTGTATATACTCATATTTTGTTTCCTATATATGTTCAAGCACCTCTAACAGTAAATGAATCCTTGTCAAGTTAACATCACACCTCTAGCAACTTGCTTTACAAGTCCCCATAAAGCTCTCTGATACATGATCTTCTATGGGACTCATTTCCTAACTCCCGACGGGTTTCTAATAATCAGTCCTCAGTAGACTTTTCTAGTTGTCACGTTAACAATATACCTCTGACAATTTCTTTCAAATAACATCCGAAGGAGATATCAAAATTCCCATGGAGTTAATAATCAAGTCTGATTTCCCCCAGTGGAATTATTCCTTGTCATATGTCCAGTTCGTCACCTCTGAATGACAAAATTTTGAGCTTGGTGGCTTCTCAATCGGTTATGTCCATGTACCTCTGAACCGATAGATAGCCAAGTCTTATCTTTCAGTCCAGTAGGACTATTTCTTTGTCATCATGTCCAGTTCGTCACCTCTGAATGACAAATTTCGAGCTTGGTGGCTTCTCAATCGGTTATGTCCTTGTTACCTTTGAACGACAGATAGTCAAGGCTCATCTTTCATTCCAGTAGGGACTATTTCTTTATCATCATGTCTAGTTCGTCACCTCTGAATAACAAAATTTGAGCTTGGTGGCTTCTCAATCGGTTATGTCCTGTTACCTCTGAACCGACAGATAGTCAAGTCTCACCTTTCAGTCCAGTAGGGACTATTTCTTTGTCATCATGTCTTGTTTGTCACCTCTGAATGATAAAATCCTGAGCTTGGTGGCTTCTCAATCGGTTACGTCCTTGTTACCTCTGAACCGACAGATAGCCAAGTCTCACCTTTGAGTCCAGTAGGGACTATTTCTTTGTTATCATGTCCAGCTCATCACCTCTGAATGACAAAATTTCGAGCTTGGTGGATTCTCAATCGGTTATGTCCTTGTTACCTCTGAACCGACAGATATCCAAGTCTCACCTTTCAGTCCAGTAGGGACTATTTCTTTGTCGTCATGTCCAGTTCGTCACCTCTGAATGACAAAAATTTCGAGCTTGGTGGCTTCTCAATCGGTTACGTCCTTGTTACCTCTGAACCGACAGATAGCCAAGTCTTCCTTTTTGCTTACTGTTATGTCCAGTTCGTTACTCTGAACAGTAAACACCTCGAGTTTGGTAAACCTAATCGGTTATGTCCAGTCTATCACCTCTGAACTGATGGATATCCAATCTCATCTTTCAGTCCGGTAGGGACTATTTCTTTAATATATAACTAAACCTATCAGTTTATCACTACTGATTAGATTAGTTATACTGTTTCCTTTTGAGGATTGCAATACAACTTGAAAGTGAGAACTAAAAATTTAGAAGATAAAACAAGTTGGAAATGCAACAGGGGAGCCAAATAAAATTACTTTTTTATTTGATTCCAAAAGAGGGATATATGGATACACAGATTACAAGCTAAGAGGGTGCTTCATAGGATTTGATCCGTTCTTCAAGAATGGCCAGCCTAGTCTTCCTCTCCTCAGCAGCCCTGATAAGTGCCTGCGACCTCAACTCGGCCTTATTAAAATTCGCTGTCTGGGACAGGCGAGCCTCAATTTCAACCAAGGTTGCCCTCTGTGCTAGCTCTTGTTGCAGGACTTCATCATTCTGAGCCTTAAGCTGCTCTAGCCGAGCAACCTCCTCAAGACGCACTGGTTCGGCCTTGGATAAGAAGATTGGCTTTCTTGATCAATTCCTTGGCCTTTTCAATCTTATCCTCAGCGTCGAGAAGAGCACTGTTAGAAGCATCTATGGTATTCCCGAGCTCTACTTTCCTTGTCTCTAAGGATTTCTGGTCGGAAGAAATTACCTTAGCTGCTTCCTGAGCGGCAAGATGTGCTTTATACATTCGAGCAGCAAGGTGTGCAAGCTGGTCATTAACTGAAGACTCCAGATCTGAATGGCTGAGACGGCGCCATTCGTCCACATCCCTCTGAAGCCTGTCCACCAGAAGCTCCAATGTGGCAGCCTGGTCATCCCTCTAAAGTCTCAAATGCTGTCAATACTTCGAGAGAGGACCACCTTCAAGCGAAAATCGAGGTAGTCAAGCCCTTCAAGAACAAAGCAATGGAGTGCTTCAAGCCCTTATAAAAGCTGTCGACTAGCTCAGCCATGAATTCATTCTCGGTTTCAACTACCTTGGGGATGAGGGGCCCCTGAAGGCAAAGCTTCCACCGATTTCACTGACATAACCGTAGAGGGAATGGCAGGAGTACTAACTGGAGAAATATGTGGGATCGTCAGTGATCTCGGAGGAGTCCTCATTGAGACCAGTGCACTAGCCACAATCGACGTGGGGCTGGTGACGACTTCTGGGAGAGCCGGCTCAACAACTAGTATTGGAGAAGTAGGACTGGCAATCACCTTCAGCTTCGCAATTGGCAGAATAGGCAGCACTGACGAAATCACTGTCATTTCACTTACCGATGTGGTTGGAAGTGAAGTTGGTTCCGTAACCACTATCCCTCGATCTCTTTAAGACCACTCGCCGGTTCAGGTTGATAAGAGGGCAAGCCGTGATACAAGGCATCCAACTCAGCAGCATCCATCGCGGTCGAAGTACTCGTATCACCCCTGATCCCCTCAGGAGGATTGGCTGACTCCCTTAAAGTCGATGCACCCAAAGGTGGAATATCTGTAACAAGACTCTATTTAAGCAAAGTATAATGAATATTAGGAGAGAATTATTCACAAAAGGTCAAAACACTACCAAAAGATGATATCGCCTTAATCGCCTTGGCCGCAGCTTCTCTCCGAACTTCCTCGACGCCGGCATCAGTCCCCTCAGGCTCCATAGAAAAATCTTAGGCAGAATCAACACGGACAGCCAGCCCACCTTCACTCGCCAAACCCTCTGTGGTCCAACCTAAAGAGCTTGAGGCCATGGGACTTCCTTTTGAGGCCCCAATACCTGAAGAACCGACATCGGCCGCATCACCTCCAGAGTCTTCTGAGGCGACGAAGTAGCTAGCCTCGTCACCTTTTTTATAAGTGAACAGGAGATCATAGTAATCTCCCTGTTCCCCTAGGTCTCTTGCTATCTCAGTTCCTGAATCATAGGATAAATAATGAGCTGTATGAAATATATAAGTATATGCTGCAAGAACAGGGCTGGTCTTACTCAGGTCAGGAATAACTTTATCAACGGTCTGCCTCGGAGCCAACAACCTAATGACTAATGGAGCCAGAGGAGGAGGGGTGCCATGGTTGACTCACCCTCTGCAATAATCGTGAGAGTGTAGTGACGAGGTCTCTTCACTACCCTCTTCCTACAAGATCCACCTTCTCGCTTTAGCTTGAAGTGGATGTCGGGATCTTCTTCCTCCACTTCTTCTACATCAAAATGTTCCATGGAGGCCGTGCCTACCCCACCAGGAGCATCAGTTGGAACCTCAGCACCTGCATTTCCCTCAAAATAGGGACTCTCTGCATCCGAAGCCTCACTATCAGCAGTGTGCGACGAATTCCCCAAGGCCTGGCACGCGGGCCCTCTTGCCCTCACCTCTCTCAGTGACTTTCCGCTTCAGCCGCCTAGAGATTAACTTCACGCCAAAAGAGTTAATAGAAAACCCGGTTGGTGTGGAGTTTGAAGTTCTGTACCACTGACAGAACTCTAAAGTTGTCTGAAGATTCAGAGTCCTCAGCGGATGCACAGCCGTGCCTCAGTACAGCCAGCGATGTAGAACCGCCAGGCACGAGCACCATCAATGAGGCTCCCCATAAATCCCAGATTGGTGTTCGGGTTACCTACGTACAGTTGGTCATACCCGAACTGACGAGCAAACCGACTTGGGACGTAGGGTTCCAAGTAGCAGGTATTCCCACTCCTGTACACCAGATGGGATGGCCGCATGCTAACCAGCCACTCAAAAACTCCCCGGCTCAGTGACGTCTGCCCATCTCCTATATCCTTAAATTCTTCTCCATAGCCTGTACCGCAGATGTAAGGAAAGCAGTAGAAAAGACTGTAAACGTCATAACGGCTCAACAACTTGCGAACCGTGGCCACATAAGTCATTAACATGAACACCCCTCGAATCGACGGAGAAGCGCCATCCGGACGCCTTCTGGAGGCTCCTCATTGGCTTAGATAATGGAAGGGCAGTGAAGGGCGAACCATGCCATCAAATAAGTGAATGGCAAACCGATCCTGGGGTTTAGTCCGTCGCAAGGTAAGATGGTGACTTTGCCCTTCTTCGTTACTGGTGGCCTACAGAAAGCTTCTGTCAATACACGAAGGCCCCGCTGAATATAGCACACCATTGCCGGGAGAAGTCCAAGAGAACGACCGTGGACTAGACGAACGACCGGCAATAAGACAGTCGGAAGGATGACGTCACTAGAGGGAGAGGGCACCACACATCTCTTCAGCCAGACTGATAAAAAATCGGCCAAAAGTGCCTTCCGAGATAGGGTCGACGAGCCTGATGATAGAAACTCTGGAAAATATTACCTTTTTCATATGGTCCATCATCCTCTTCCAAAATCATATCCCCTTGGGAGTGTTCTTGCATCCTTCAAAAAATATCCTCATCTGCAAACCCGTAGTGAGCTGCCTCAGGAACATCTTTCAGGTTGGGGAACAAATAATTCCCCCAGCTCTTCGAGCTGCATGAAGCCCCCTTATGGCTCCCATGCATACTTGAACAAATATAAAGGTGGCACATCAACTCATGGTAAGTCTCGAATAAGGCGGGCTCCTGCTTCTCTAGAAGTGCCAATTCCGCCTCGCACGGGAAATATTCTTCATATGGGAGAGCTCCCAAGGGCAGAGCAGAGACTTCCCACATCTCGTGCAAAGCCATGCCCAATTCGCCTACAGGGGTGAAGAAAGTCCCCATAGCTGGGCAGTATAACTCAAAAATGGCGTAGAAGTTCACTATGCTCATCTGGATGCCGTAACAGGTCACCCTGACGGCCTCGTAGAGTCCCAATCTCTCAGGTCTTCTTCAAAATAGGCCAAGACGTATAAGGTCAAGTCTCTCCACCATGCCTTAGGAGGGTGAATCCACCCAGGGATCCTGAAATCAGTGGCTGGATAATTACCACGAGCTTTGAAGAACTGATTCCCAAAAGTCTGAGCAACCGCGGGATTTTGCCCCACTGGAATGTCCGGGAGAACGTTTCCAGGGTGGAGACCCAATATACAACGAACCCGCCCTTGTGTAACCGGGAGACGGAGCTATCAATTTCCCCACGTGAACGGAGTCAGTAGTCCGAGTCACTTGCCACTGCATCTTCCGAGCCTTCGTTACGCACTGAAAGAAAGACAGTAGAAAATAATGCTTGCTAGATTGGAGATAATACTTCTCGCCATCCAGATTGAAAATCCACTGCCCCTCTCCGGCTAGCAGTTGATGATTGGTATCCGGCGCTGCATCCCCGAACATGAAATCAGGCTTCCGATAGACTTTTCGGTCAGAATCTTCAAGGGGAGCAGTGGTTAAGATGCTCCTCATAGTACGCTGATCTCTGACATAAATAAATGCATCCCGACCGGGAGCACTTCGCTCAGTAAATAATGAAGCCTGCCCTTGGACCTACAGGCTAACATTGCCATCCAGCCCCCTGGCTGTTTCAAAGTGACTGTTCAGAGGACCTGGAGTATAGTGCACTACAAAAGAAAGAAGAAATGATATTAGTTCATTGGCTAAAGAAAGCTAAATCAAGAATATAATTTTTACTGAGGCATAGCTTCGCTCTCCGAGCGAAGCTAGCCTAGCATTAGCTTCGCCCCGAAACTCAGTTTCGCAATTGCAGCTTAGCTCCGCATTCTGCACGAGGGCAAAATGCAGGAGATGTCCAAGTGTTATGTTCGCCCTGGAAGCATCGCCTAGCATTCTGTCGCCGAACAGAATGCGAAGAAGCCCTCAAGTTCTAACTTCACCATAAGGGCATTAATGTCTAAAGTTATTCTAAGAGCTTTAAAGTCCTTTTCCAGTTGCACTCTAAAGGCTAACTTCGCATCCTGTTATTCGATAGGATGTGAACCGCCTAAGGGTTAGCTTCGTACAGAAGCTCGGAAAAGAAACCATTCGGCTCCTGAATTTCTAGTTGAGAAATTAAGGAGAATTAAATCCCTTAAAAATTTGGCAAAGAAAATTAAGGAAGTTGAACTCCCTGAGATCACTGGATCATAATGAATCGTTCTAGATTCGTCATGAAATAGCAAAAAATTGGCTTCGAAAAGAGATAAAAATCTCTAAGTAAGAGGGAAAGATCCCTACCCGCAATAGGGCGTTCAATGACCAGAGGAGGAAGAGGTCCCTCCATCGCAGAGGTTGGTGCCTCTTTACCTGCTCGTCTTTTGGGAGCCATGGAAGAACTGAAAAGTTCTTAAAGTATCAAAATAAGAAGAAAGAAGAAGAAGAGATTTGTGTTCTCTGAAAATTCAAAGAGAAGTAATTCTTTCTCTGTCAGCCCAATCGGGCTTTTATAGGCTGATGATTGCCTAAATTTTGCCTCCTCGAGAGGAGCGCAGGCAGTCGTTTCAAATTAATTTGAAACGGCGCCTAAAGCGCCTTCCCGAGAAGCGTTACTTCAGCCCCGCTAAGGGCTAACTCCGCCATGAGTTCAGCGTTGACTTCGCGCGATGCTTGAGTAACTTCGCTGAGAATCGTACCTTAGCTCCACTAAAGCACATCTCTAACTTTGCGGCAATTCTGTGCTAGCTTCGCCAGAAACTTGCTTTTGACTTAGTTGGAAATCTGTCTTCAGCTTCGCTGGAAGCTTAGCTCGGTTAAGAGTTTTCATTTCCTCCTAAGAAAAAGACTTACCTAAGTTAGTCCACTTCAGGTGTTCTTGAATCAAAAAGGAGGGAAACAAAGCAGATAAGCAGAAAATAAACATTCTTATTGATTCAAAAGGGAAGATACATTGACACTACATGAAGGTGGTCTTTCGTACAACCGAATCATTGCTCCAAAGGTATACAAGTTGTCCTATCTACTTTCAAGGTGATAAGCCAAACCAGCTGGACACGAAAGGCCTTCCTCCTGCACAAAGCCGTAATCCTTCGCTTAATGGCAGATTTTGTTATCAAGAAGCTGGATCTTCTTTGATGGAAAATTGGCAAAGGACTGGTTGCCACCAGAAAGCCGGATCTTCTTTGATTAAAATTGGCAAAGGAAGGATCCGACACCTTACAGGTGACGCCCGCTTTCCCGAAGTAGATCATCTCGGATAAGTGACTACCAACCCCTTCCCGAAGTGGATCATCTCAGATAAGCAACTGCCAACCTCTTCTTGGAACACGCATCAGTTGCTCCAGTATGTTCCTCCTGCTTAGGATTAAAGTTTCAACTTGAAGATCAAGAGGCAAGTTTCTGATCTCTTTCATCAAGACAAAAGACTGGCGGGCACAGTTCACTGCAATGCAAACTGGAAACAGGTTAGCATTAAATCAAAGAGAAAGCTGTAAAGATGAAATGCTAAGTCAAATTCTTTGGGCGAAGCAATTCATATCCGATCCAGTGGTGCTTCAGTTAAGCAGAGGATAGCCTCGCTTGCACAGTGATGATGGACTAGCTTAGCATAAGCTAAGTCTTAGCTCCGCCTAAGGCAGTTAGGCTGAAGAAGCTTCAAAAAGGACCAAGTCCTAACCTCACCTATATGGTTAAGCCAGACTGGTCCAGAAGGACGCAGTCTTAGTCCCACCTATATACCAAGACTGGCTCAACTTCGAAGAGACTAAGTCCCAATTCATACATATGTGGCAGATTTAACAAGTAGATTCAATAAATCAAGACAGGAACTTTGCATGAAAAAGTTTTTTCCTGATCAAGCGAAAACAATAGCTTCGCCGAGAAGCTGAAAAATAGGGTCGAAACCCTTTTCTGAAAGTCAGCCAAATGCAAAGATCCAGGGAATTTAATCCCTAAGATAGCTGATAAAGCTAAGGGAGATGAACCCCTGAAAGTCATCGGATGACCGAGACTTACCAGCTCTTGGCCGGTTAGTGACCAGAGGGGGCCCCCCCCACTATTTCAGAGATCTGAGTCTCCTTTCCTAGGCAACGAGGGGATGTCATGGACACACTTTTCAGAAAGAGAAAAGTCTGTTTCTCTGAAGAGAACTTCAAGTGTCCTATTTATAGGCCTCATGGCCTGACCACGCCGCTGCCACTTCAAGCCTAGAAGCGCAGGCGAAGTTAAAGCATTTAAATGCTTAGCCTTGAGGAAAGGAACAATCTCCCTCGTTAAAAGCAAGAGAGTTTATTGTAACCTCGAAAAAGGGAGCAATCCATCTCGTAACTAGCCGAAAAGCAGTTAGCCTCGGGAAAGGAACGTCGTTCCAAACACCAAGTTAACGCGAAGTTATCCAGACGCAAAGCTACCCAGAATCGCGAATCTACGCGATTCCTCGGCGAACTTATTTCAATCCAGAAGCAGGATTGAAAGCAGAGCTGAACTCAACCACTATGGCGATGTTCGCATTTCACATACCATCAATCAAAGCAGTTCAAAGTATTTCGGAGTCTGAACCATTCCATTGCAGACTTACGAAAACTTTGAAGGGGGTCTTGTTGACACTCTAAAAAAGACAAGATTCCTAACTGGCCTGGACAATTTCTAACTTGTTGACATCTACAAAAGATAAGTGGCAGACAAGCTGCGACAAGTTCTTTACCCATTTAAGAGGGGACGTATCAACAACTTGGACTCTGCTGATCTAGTGAAGCAGACAGTAAGCCAAGAAAAGCTCGTGAGAAGGCCCAAGCAGGTCCAGAGATACTAAGTTAGCTCAACACTTAGTCTCGCACGAGCCCACGAGATAAGTCTCGCATAAGAAGCCAAAGTTGCTTAGCATCGCAGGAAGCTCCTTCACAGTCTCGCTGTGAGCTAACTTACAACTTCGCACAGAAATGTTCAGTTAACTCCGCAGAGAGTTAGCTTTGCTCGAAGCCCTATGCTGCTGCGCAAAAGGGTAATTGGTACCTTTGCCACAAAGTTATCCAGCTCCGCTAAAGAGCTTTCTTTTAACTTCGCCAGATGCTTCTCCCAGCTCCGCCATGAGCTCAACGCAACGACTCCACTGTGGGTCTTTTATGGTCACCTTTGACCAATCAAATCTCTAGATGAGATTAAATCTAATTGAGATCAAATCTAATTGAGATCAAAGTTGGTTGTTGTTTGTCATGATCTTTTCACTCTCCTAATCAAGCGAGAAGCTCAGGAGAAATCTTTCAGTTATTTGGAAAGAATCAAGGGTGCATCCCTCATTTAGCAGCGCGGATCAAGAGATCAGCACTACTTGCTATTTCTAGTTTCGCAAAAGCTGTCTCTAGCCTCGCGGCGAGGCTACTTTCCAGATGTAAAACAGATTGACTCAATCTGTTTTCAGATTTTCTGGGCGATTATACCCCTACTCCTTATAAATAGCCTACCAGGGGCGAGAGCTAAAAAGGGGAGAGGCTCGAAAAAAGAGAAGAGAGACGGCTAAGGACATGGATCTACTCTCTTGCTTTCAAGAATTCAGAGAATTCTTCTCTAATCAGGGTGCTAATACCCTAAGATCTTCCTCCCTCTCAAGGAATTTTCAGAAACAGGCGAGAAGGAATTCCCAAGCGGAGGCAGCTCGAGAAGTAAAAAGAGGGCTCTACCGACCTTCTGTTCTCCGATTCTCCGAACCAGGCGAGAAGGGAATCCCATCAGGCGACAGTCCGATTGTCTGATCGATCGCATCGTCAAAGGGATAAAGTGATCACGCGCTGATCAGATTCTTACCGGCACATTTTTTCAAATCTTAGAGGAGATCTACTTGTAATTTTCTTTTCATTTACTTGTAATTTAGCTCCTTGATCTCTTTTGTAAGTTTTTCCCTTTGCAAAAATCAATGGAAAACAACGTTATCAGATCATTACTGGAGTAGAGCACCATTTTGTCTCGAAAATTTCTGATGTGTTAGGCCATGCTACTCCAAAAATTTCTATTGTGTTAGGCCGGGCCGCTCACTCTGGAGTAGTAGCTGAAGGTTGGAGTCGAGAACTTCCTTAAAAACACACACTCCAGGATCTCTTTGGAGAGAGGAGAATCAGAGACTTTGGTAGCTGAAAGTGTTGATCGGCTTTAAGCTGTAACTTAGCCTCCTAGATCCATTTTTGGATCAACTCGTCAATGATTCGGATGTGGGGAGATTCTCCGATTCCAGCTCATTTTTTGACTGCATCAGTGACTGGGTGTTCTGGAGGGTAACAACTTGGGTCTGGAGTTGTTCATGAGCTGTCTCAATGCCTTATGTTCACGGATGGCAATCTCACAGTCGAGAGTTGTGTGCTCCTGATCATGATCTGACTAGGCTTATTTCTCTTCATCTTCTCCTTCATGTCGGCAAGTATCTGAAGGATCTGGTCTATGTACTGTGGCAGAGGTGCTTGGATGTTGGCGGGTACCTTCTGACGTGAGAAAGAGCTAGTGTCTTTGACATTATGTGACTGATTGACAGCAGGCGGGGGGATTGTGCCCCTAATGATGCTGATGGCATTTCCCTATAACGTGATGCCATTGAGGGTGACAGTTATTTTCTTGCGACTATTAGTGCTATGAAAGAGGCTTTTTAAACAAGGTTTTAGGCTGGGTTAGATTAAAGGGAGATCTTGACTGTGGACTCAGATCTCAACGAAAGCACCAATTTGTGGCAGATAAAAATTGGCTTACCATGGATTAAACCCACCACAAGAAAAGTTTGGTCGCTCCTCAAGGTTATTACCTGTCAGAGCACACACAGAAGACATATTTCAAGTCAGGAGCACTGGTGTGGTCTGGTCTAAAACTCTTGGGCATGAGAATCAGTAGGTGGAATGATTTTAAAGATTAATAGATGAGAACTGCCGGTGTGGTGTAGGGGTGGAGTAGCACAGGTGTTGGCCCAAAGGCCCATCACTCTAGTTTGATGATGATTAACTCATATAGTTATAGTACTAATGATTTTGTGTTTAATTAGTCTCAGATATTAGATCAAGATCTTAGTAGGTGTTTAGCTTCAACAAACGATTTAAAGTCAAGTTTTGGAGCTAGCACGTATTGATTCAAGAGCTTGCGCATCAAGATTGCATCAAGTACTCAACAGAAGTCTAGCTCATTGGATCAAGGTTTGGACCAAGTCAAGAAAGAGAAAAAGATTGTCAAGAGAAGATTTTCAAGAAGACTTGTGTCATATTTGTAAGTGTTAAGATTTTGTTTTTAGATCAAATATAAAGGATAGATTAGTTGGTGGATTGCTCAAGTTCATATACACTTACACACAAGATTTATATGTGTTTTCATAAAAGAGTTGTTGTTTTAGAAAATACCGGTTTGATTTTTAAGCTTCAAAATGTACATGTGTTTTTATCAAAACTTATTTTAGAGCTTATTGTCAAAAATATAGATATTTCATCATATATGTGTAGTGGATCATATCCATACACACTAAGGTTCAAAAGGGTTTAAAATATCTTGTTTTTGTGTTTGGAGGAGTTTTAGAAAAATCGGTTTTCAATTTGGAAAAATCGTTTTTGAAAAATACAGATTTTGTTTAAGGTAAAACTTCTATATTACAAAAATAATTCAAAATGTTTGAAATATGTTTTGATTTTAATCAAATATGTTTGTATATCAAAGTATATTACTGAACTTAAAGTGATTTTATGGGATTTTATTGAAGGTAAAAAGACAAGTTTTTAATCCCTGAAAAATGTTGGATTGTCCTTTTGCCGGTTGACCGGACGGTCGACCGATCCAAAAGTCGGTCGACTGGATGGTCGACCGATCCAGAAGTCGGCAGACCGCTACGGTCGACCGATGTGCACAAACGTGCACAGTATGGGCCGGTAGACCGCTCAGTCAATCGACAGAGAGTCTCTGCTCTCTGTAAATGTTACCGGTCGATCGGGCGATCAACCGCTAGATCTAAGCCCAGTTTGCAATCAGCCGGCCGTCGACCGATCTTCCCAACGGTCGAAAATCCGACAGTTGGTAGTCGACGACAACAGGATTTCCTGCTGAGTTGGACCCCAACGACTAGTTTTTAGAGGCCTATAAATTGGGGTTCCCTTGGGCTGTTTTCTATAAGATTTTAAGAGAATTTTTGGGTTAGTTTTTCTACCTATCTCAGTGGTTTTCTCCACATGTTTTAGAGCCAATATTTCCAAATCAAAAGGAGAGTTTATCAAGAGTTTTTCAAAATTGATTCTTTGAGGTTTTCACCAACAAATCATCCTAGTTTTTCTCACACATACTTAAGCTTTTCATTGCTATATCAATCCTATAGGAGAGTTATTGTGAGAGTATTTTTAAGTGAGCAAAGTGTTTAAATCACTAAGTGTTCATTCTTGTATTTGAGGAGGCAGACTTGCGGGTTCGCGTTGTTTCGAGTTCTAGTGAGAGCTCGGTGTAGAGGTGCGGCCTCGGCAAGCTAGTGTGCTTGCGTGTGTCTGTTCTTGCGGGAACAAGTGAAAGGACTAGTGAGTCCAAAAGTTCTAGTATGAACTCCTTATAGGTGTTGCGACACCGAGTGATCCGGTGGGATCGATTCTAGTGAAAATCCTTCATAGTGTTGAAGGCGGGGACGTAGAGAAAGGGTGCTCGAACCTCGAAATAAATCTCCCGTGTTTGCTATTGCTCTCTCTATCTCTCACTTGTATTTATATCTTACATATTTACATTACTTACGTCTTTATATGCTTGATATTTATTGTTCTAAATTGTTATATGTTTGGGATTGCTTGCTCACACTTGTATTCAACAAAGAGAGCCATAGCGGCACCTCAGCTCTTATCTAGAGGAATCTTGAGGAGATAGTTCAGAGCCTTTCAATGAAATTTCGGCTACACTCTTATGTTATACTTGGTATGTTTAGCTTAATAGTTTTTAGTTTGCTTAAATAGTTTTAATTCCGCATTAATTCATCATTAGATTAGTTAGTCACCTATTCACCCCCTCTAGGTGATTTCAACAGGGAACTGCCAGTGTGATGGTGGACTGGAACAAAGAAATTTCTAGTGTAGTGGATGGATTAGCATAGAAAATTGCTAGTGGATGGATGGGTTAGCTCAGGAAACTGCTAGTATAATGGTGCATGTGTGTGTCTTAGGATTAGGGAAGCGATCCCCTTTTCTTTGGAGAAAAAGGATCATATATACCTGACAGGGATGCCAGCGTGGAGGTGGAATTGATGGACTGCTATAATTGCATGATCTGCACGTGCTAGATTTATTGTAACGATTATGATTGCTGGCACTGGATGGTGGGATTGCAGACTAGAAAATCCACCATTGTATATAATTGTCCGCGCTGAAGGGGTGTTACATGTTATGAACGCGAAAAGGATAGAGCTGCATAACGGTAAGTGGAGATCTCGGTGGACTAATGTTTGGAGCTTCTAGCTTGCGATTAGAGACTTTTGAAATGGGATGACCTCGGGAAGGTAAATACCTCAGAGTGGTGAAGTGCAGCTTAGGACTGAGGATGTCTTCGAGATGGAAGGCAGCTCAGGGATGGAAGCATTTTTAGGACAGAGGAATGTGACCTCAGAAAGGTTGGATATGGCGGAGGCTCCGAGATGGACTCTGAGAGTTGTGGATGAAATCACCCAGAAGGGGTGAATAGGTGACTAGCTAATCTAATGATGAATTAATGCGAAATTAAAACTATTTATGAAAACTAAAAATTATTAAGCTAAACACACCAAGTATAACACAAGAGTGCAGCCGAATTCCCAGTGAAGAGCTCTGGACTATCTCCTCAAGATTCCTCTAGATAAGAGTTGAGATGCCGCTATGGCACTCTTGGTTGAATACAATTGTGAGCAAACAATCCCAAGCATATATCAATTTAAGCACAAGTATATCAAGCAAGTAATGAATATGAATAATAATAAAAGCATGCAAGATATAAACACAAGTGAGAGATAGAGAGAGCAATCGCAAACACAAGAGATTTGTTTCGAGGTTCGAGCACCCTCCTGCCTTCAACACTATGAAGGATTTCCACTAGAATCGATCCCACCGGATCACTCGGTGCCGCAACACCTACAATAAGTTTACACTAGAACTTTTGGACTCACTAGTCCCCTCACTTGTTCCCCCAAGAACAAACATACACAAGCACACTAACTTGCTGAGGCCACACCTCTACACCGAGCTCTCACTAGAACTCGAAACAACGCGAACCCGCAAATCCGTCTCCTCAAATACAAGAATGAACACTTGGTGATCTAAACACTTTGATCACCTAAAAACACTCTTACAATAACTCTCTTATAGGATAGATATAGAAATGGAAAGCTCAAGTATGTGTGAGAAAACAAAGATTGATTTGGTGGTGAAAAACACAAGAAATCATTTTTGAAAAACTCTTGATAAACTCTCCTTTTGATTTGAAAATATTGGCTCTAAATCATGTGAAAGAACCACTGAGATAGGTAAGAAAAACTAACGCAAAAGCTCCCTTAAAATCTTATGGAAAATAGTCCAAGGGAACCCAATATATAGGCCTCCAAAACTAGCCGTTGGGGTTTAACTCAGCAGGAAATCCTAGTGTCGGTCGACCAGCCGGTCGACCGCCAATGGTCGGATTTCCGACCGTTGTGCCACCAGTCGACCGCCCGGTCGACCGAGGCCTGGATACAGAGAGCATAAACTCTCTGCCGGTCGACTGGGGCCAGATGTAGAGAGCAGAGCTCTCTGGCGGTCGACCGGCCCTCCAGCCAAAAAGGCCGTGCACGTCTGTGTACATCGGTCGACCGGACCGGTCGACCGACTTCTGTCTCAGTCGACCGTCCGATCGACCGGCAGAAGGCCAGGTCACATATTTTTAGGGATAAAAACTTAGTCTTTTGTCTTCAATAAAATCACATAAATTATCATAAATTCTACAAAAAATAAGTTCATTGAAATACTTTGATATGCAAACATGTTTA